>JZKD02S0581916.1:0-16139 GCA_000966675.3 Picea glauca | reverse complement strand
GGTTTTTGATAAGAAAGCCAAGAAGGAGGAGTTCCAGGTAGGAGACCTAGTACTGAAATGGGATGCTCCTAAACAAGACAAGGGCAAGCACGACAAATTTGAAGCCCTATGGGTAGGGCCCTTCAAAATCTCAGAGGTTTTCTCGAATAACACATATCGGCTACAAGATTTGGAGGGTGAAGAAATTTTCAACAGCCCAGTAAATGGGCATTTTCTTAAAAAGTGTTTTGTCTGAGCCTTCCGTGGCTCCTGTGTTTTGTAAATATTGTCTTTTATGTTATTCGTTTTTACTTTTATTGTTTTCGCTTAGTAAATAACTCCATAGCCCAACAGCAAGGCACTGGAACTGCAAAATGAGTCCTTAGAGCATCACAAGGATGAATCTATCCCCCATGGAGCCTAATGTTAGCAACATTACTTGTCTTCGTCATAGGGATATCCGAGTCTGCAGGTTACATGAGAAGCGCCCAAGCACAACACACAGAAGAAGTCCTTTTCAGACTTAAAATCAAGCGAGCGGGCATTTCATTCTTCAGTGGAAAGGATTCAGCGACAGAGCAGAACAATGATTGATGGGTAGTTGCAGATTGACCGAGTCGCGTCAAGTATAGTGCTAAAAGTTTTAAGGAAGTCAACGGTCGCAACCCTTCGGGAGGCACTTGCGAAGTTACGAGGGTCGTTGATCGTAAGCAGTTCAAGCGCAGTGTTATTTCTCGAGCTTGGGGTTCGTGAGTTCGAAGGGCGGACCATATCCCTTTGGTTGCGCAATATTTCGAGTTACGAAAAGTGTCTAGAGGAGGTCAATCGTCGCTGATCATCGCGTCTCGGGACTTCGCGAAGGGAGAATGCCAAAGTCTGATACTCCAACTCGCAAGGTCACGAGTAGCAAGAGGCACTAGTACTTGGGCCCTAGCCAACGGTTACATATGGAGAGCGCTGACCAGAAAGGGAGCCCTGCCCGTATCGCCGTCTCGGGAAGCGGGAGTTGAAGAAAAGGAACCAAGGGTCTCCGACTCGCAAATTGCGAAATGAAAATAACTTTTAATGACGGGCCCACAGTATCGCCGAAAGTGTTATGGGTTGTCTGATCAAAAGAGGGGTACGTGATGCGTGATTAAGTTCTATCGCCCCTTCACGCATCGCGAATTCAAAGAGAAAGGATCAACCTCCTCCCAGCCTCGAGGCATGAAGCACCGAAAGTGTCCAAAGGCGGGCCCACAATATCGAGGAGCAGTTTCAGCCATCCATCTAAAGGGGACACCTGGTGCGTGATTAGGCTCCCCACCTTCTCTCCCATCGCGATTTCAAAGCGCAAGAAGCAACTCCCTCATATCCATGATGCGCGAAGTGACGAGAGCGTCCAGAACCTAGGGCCCACAGTAGCGTCGGGTGAATTTAGGACCGTCAGATTTGAAGGATGCGTGGCGCCAGATTAAGCCATCTCGGCATTTCGCTCATCCTGATTTCAAGAAGCATGGATCATCCCCTTCATATCCGTGAACGCCGAAAATTCCTTTGGGAGTAAGCATAGGGTCATACCCATGGTCACTTGGGAGACAAAGAGAGTTGTCCAAGAGGGGCCAAAGGCACCGAGTTCAGTTACAGAGGAGATCATTGCGATCTCTAGCCGCCATCGGATCCTATCCCAATCCTGTGTCTCGCTCGGAGTAAATGAAGGCAAGGAGAGGTGGTTGAAACCTCTCCTTAGTCATTAAGTGCGAAGTATGGAGGCCCTGGCGAGCGGTCTGCTCGAGAGGGTCCTGTGTACCCATTTTCCTGGAGAAGCCATGCCAAATTCCTCAACTAGACAGAGAAGTCTGCGCGCTAGCCCGACACTTAATGACTTAGCTACCCTTCCCCTACAGGAGTCATGCGTAGTTAAGGTGGCGTCTGACAGGGATTATCCATCTGAATTCGGCTGAAGGGACACCACACTTTGGATGTCTGGGCACGCCTCTGTTAGGAAAATTTTCCTGAGTATTTGGGCTCAGTTTTTGTATTTTGTAAGGATCGATGGTTGAGAAAAGCTCCCGATTGTAAATTTTTGATAAAGCGCTGGTCGCTCTAGTTAATGTATAAGGCATTTGAGATTTCTTACTTTATGGATGTCAGCTTGTTTTCCATTTCTTTGTATACTGTGTTAGAATAGCTCGGAATTGGAGGATCCAGTCGAGTTGTGACTGTTATAGGATGATGTAGGTTGGATCACTGTAACAATTACATTGTTTCTAATCAGTTCCTGTTATTTTCGTAGCACTGAACGACTTAGAATTGGAGGATCCAGTTGAGTCACTCTTCAGCTCCTTGAAGCTCCAGACCAAGAGGATATTGGCTTCTAATTTTTTCATCCTCAAGCTTCCGAAGGCTTGTCGCCCGAGGCAGTCTTGCTTTCCCTTCTCACAAGTCTTCCCTCTGTCACCCTTTAATCCATTTACTGACAGAAGTTGGATCAAGACCTCCCTTGCTGCATACATACCAGGCCCAGTCTCCTGAGTCAAATTTTTATCTTCTTGAGTCTTTACCCATTTGATCACCCCATTTATTAAACCGTGACATAAAAACTGATGGGTGTCGGACTCTGCTCTTGCAAGCAATCCAGGAGTGACTTCTGACGCTAACAGATCCCAAAGTAATGCAACACCTGAAGGTGCTCTTTCTGTCCATTGCACTCCCTGCCTAATCATAGTCAATATATTCCTGCCATATCATATCAATACTAGAAGTATATCTCAAACCATGTCGAACTGTGCCTCGCAAGTATCTCAACACATGTTTCACAACCATCTAGTATGTCTATCTCAGCTGACTTATAAACTGGCTAAGTGCATTCAATGCATAGAAAATATTTGGTCTGGTGTTAACCAGATACATCAGTTATCCAACCAGCTATCTGTACAGAGTCAAATCAATTTCATCAAAAATTGGAAGAAGACACACTTAGTTTCTTTAGATTCGTCATCATTGGTATAGCCACGGGCTTGAAGTTCAGTATCTCAAACTTCTTCAATATCTCAACTGTGTACTTCCCCTGACTTGGGAAGATCTCATTAGTTCTCTGCCACACTTCTAGTCCCAAGAAGTAGTGAATCATACCAAGGTCCTTTATCTCGAACTCAAAGGCCAACGCATACTTGCATTCAATAATAAGGTTCTATGTACCGGTGAGGAATAAATCATCAACATAGAAGACCAGAATCAAGGCCTTACCATTAACAGTCTTGTAGTACAGGTTGGGATCAACAACACTTTTGTTGAAGCCCAAAATCATCAGGTGTCCATCAATCCTCGCACACCAAGCTTGAGGTGCATGTTTGAGTCCATACAGGGCCTTCTTCAACCTGCACACATGAGACTCCTTCTCATGTATGAAGAAACCATCTGGCTGCTTGATGTATATTTCTTCCTCAATCTCTCCATTGAGAAAAGTTGTCTTCACATCCATCTGATGTAGTTTCCAACCCATGGATGCTGCAAGGGAAATAATCATCTGGATATAAGTGTATCGAGCAACATGAGCAAATGTCTCCTCATAATCTATTCCCTCCACCTGAGAGAATCCTCTAGCAAAATATATTTCTTTATACTTCTGGATGATTCTGTCAATTGTGTGTTTGATCTTGTAGATCCATTTGGAAGTCACTACAAACTTCCCTTCAGGTCTCAGAAAAATATCCACACATCATTCTTCATGATGGACTGATACTCCTCCATCATGGAATCTCTCCATACTGGCTGACTAGATGCCTCCTCATAACAAGAAGGATTGGAATCAATGATGTGGTTAATAGCTGTAGTATAGCACGAATATCTCTGAGGTCTCTTTCTCTATCGAAAGGTACCACAAGGAGTTTCATATCCTTCTTCCTCCTACAGAGTCTGACGAGCCCATGTAGGTCTCTTTCAATCTACTGCAATATCTCTAGGAACATCAATTGGAGCTACAGGATCAACTAGATCATTTGGATCAATTTGATCAATCTCCATGTGAGATCCCCTAGATATCTTAAAAAATACTTCCTCCTAGAAGGTAACATCTCTTCTCACCTCAATCTGTATATGACCATGGAATCACGGTATGCCTTTGCCTCTGCAAAAGGAATTTGATCATCCAATTGTTCACACTTTATACAATCTGAGTGAAGCACTGACAAAAGTGATCTTTGGTCCGTTAGAATATGAGAATGTTGTTGGCATTAAAACTCCTCTCATGACTTTGACTATACCTATAAAATGCCCACTCAAGGCACATAGATTTTACACCATGAGAGAATTGTTTTGAGCGATGTTGTTAATTGCACATTCATTGTATGCGAATGGAATAAAACCAGTAATCACGTAGACTGTTAACCATTCACTCAAAATTCTTCAATAGATGCCATTGATCCAAAAAAAACTAGGGAATTGTGTTTCAACCAAATAAGATTCCAAGCATCATGTCTTAACAATGAACAATCTGATAACCAATGTAGTGATCGAAAGCTTTCTCGACAAATCCGCGAATCCATTCATCTCTATTATGAGATAACTTGAATTTAGGGTTTTTGTAAATCATAATTTTCATGGAGTGGACGGCCCATGGTCCATGCACCCCATCCACTCAGCCCTCTTTCAAATTAACGCATGCCCATGGCCCAAACGAACCCTCAAACACTTTCATGATGGTGAGAGAAGAGCACACGACCCATGAGAATACAAAAGGAAGCTCCATATTAATCAACGACCGTGATCAACGCAACTCCGAAGTCACTGACAGATAAAAAAAAGTGCATCGGTAAGATCGATGGCCATGAAGGCAAGTGCGCCTAATTCACTGGAGGAGCTATTAGGAAGAGGTCCGACCCTACCATAAGAAATGCAAGGAGAGAGGCTAGTGCCATAACCAGAGACCAAGAGAACAAACTATCCAATACCATAACCAACGATAAATAACTGCAAAAGCTTATCCTTTATCTCGAGTTTGGACGACACTTCCATTGATATTACATTCACACATTGCATGTTATCCCCAAGCACCTGGGCCAAAGCTGACATTATCAATCTCGCCCAGTTTTTTTTTTTATTATTATTATATATCCTGGGTTTTTATTATTGTCGGGTTCACCAATATTTCTGCATGCTTATTTCCTCTATCGCTGAAAGATCACACCGTTCGGATAGGTCACATATTGGTGAATATCTTGTGCAAGTTGCCTCGCTATGCCTATGTCATTACTTCTTGTGTGTGTCATTCTTGGAGAGACACCCTCCTCTTCTCTTCAATAACTCGCCGCAAGAATAAGAATGGCTTTACATTTCTATGTTTCACAAGACAATGGCAATGAAAGGATGCATATGGAGGGGCGACCTACTACATATGGCTCCTGGTTTGAGCATGCACACAAAGGCTCTAGATGATCTCATGCCTCACTCCAAGGAAGATAATATCGTGATCTTATTGGTTTCCAAGCCCAAACGCACTGACCTGGATGCTTCCTTTCTTGAAGTAGCCAATAGCTTGGCATCCAAGGTCATCAAGTTCTCATCTAATAGGTCACACTTAAGGCTGAGAAAGTAGAGCTCACCTAGATCAATCACCAAGTCCAACACCGCACTCACACTCCCATTGTGAGCCACTCGATCTAACCCTTCATAGTCTTCTTTTTAAAGCCACGACCTACTCATTGATCAAATTGCTTGGCAATTCNAAGTAGTGAATCATACCAAGGTCCTTTATCTCGAACTCAAAGGCCAACGCATACTTGCATTCAATAATAAGGTTCTATGTACCGGTGAGGAATAAATCATCAACATAGAAGACCAGAATCAAGGCCTTACCATTAACAGTCTTGTAGTACAGGTTGGGATCAACAACACTTTTGTTGAAGCCCAAAATCATCAGGTGTCCATCAATCCTCGCACACCAAGCTTGAGGTGCATGTTTGAGTCCATACAGGGCCTTCTTCAACCTGCACACATGAGACTCCTTCTCATGTATGAAGAAACCATCTGGCTGCTTGATGTATATTTCTTCCTCAATCTCTCCATTGAGAAAAGTTGTCTTCACATCCATCTGATGTAGTTTCCAACCCATGGATGCTGCAAGGGAAATAATCATCTGGATATAAGTGTATCGAGCAACATGAGCAAATGTCTCCTCATAATCTATTCCCTCCACCTGAGAGAATCCTCTAGCAAAATATATTTCTTTATACTTCTGGATGATTCTGTCAATTGTGTGTTTGATCTTGTAGATCCATTTGGAAGTCACTACAAACTTCCCTTCAGGTCTCAGAAAAATATCCACACATCATTCTTCATGATGGACTGATACTCCTCCATCATGGAATCTCTCCATACTGGCTGACTAGATGCCTCCTCATAACAAGAAGGATTGGAATCAATGATGTGGTTAATAGCTGTAGTATAGCACGAATATCTCTGAGGTCTCTTTCTCTATCGAAAGGTACCACAAGGAGTTTCATATCCTTCTTCCTCCTACAGAGTCTGACGAGCCCATGTAGGTCTCTTTCAATCTACTGCAATATCTCTAGGAACATCAATTGGAGCTACAGGATCAACTAGATCATTTGGATCAATTTGATCAATCTCCATGTGAGATCCCCTAGATATCTTAAAAAATACTTCCTCCTAGAAGGTAACATCTCTTCTCACCTCAATCTGTATATGACCATGGAATCACGGTATGCCTTTGCCTCTGCAAAAGGAATTTGATCATCCAATTGTTCACACTTTATACAATCTGAGTGAAGCACTGACAAAAGTGATCTTTGGTCCGTTAGAATATGAGAATGTTGTTGGCATTAAAACTCCTCTCATGACTTTGACTATACCTATAAAATGCCCACTCAAGGCACATAGATTTTACACCATGAGAGAATTGTTTTGAGCGATGTTGTTAATTGCACATTCATTGTATGCGAATGGAATAAAACCAGTAATCACGTAGACTGTTAACCATTCACTCAAAATTCTTCAATAGATGCCATTGATCCAACAAAAACTAGGGAACTGTGTTTCAACCAAATAAGATTCCAAGCATCATGTCTTAACAATGAACAATCTGATAACCAATGTAGTGATCGAAAGCTTTCTCGACAAATCCACGAATCCATTCATCTCTATTATGAGATAACTTGAATTTAGGGTTTTTGTAAATCATAATTTTCATGGAGTGGACGGCCCATGGTCCATGCACCCCATCCACTTAGCCCTCTTTCAAATTAACGCATGCCCATGGCCCAAATGAACCCTCAAACACTTTCATGATGGTGAGAGAAGAGCACACGACCCATGATAATACAAAAGGAAGCTCCATATTAATCAACGACCGTGATCAAAGAAACTCCGAAGTCACTGACAGATAAAAAAAAGTGCATCGGTAAGATCGATGGCCATGAAGGCAAGTGTGCCTAATTCACTGGAGGAGATATTAGGAAGAGGTTCGACCCTACCATAAGAAATGCAAGGAGAGAGGCTAGTGCCATAACCAGAGACCAAGAGAACAAACTATCCAATACCATAACCAATGATCAATAACTGCAAAAGCTTATCCTTTATCTCGAGTTTGGACGACACTTCCATTGATATTACATTCACACATTGCATGTTATCCCCAAGCACCTGGGCCAAAGCTGACATTATCAATCTCGCCCAGTTTTTTTTTTTATTATTATTATATATCCTGGGTTTTTATTATTGTCGGGTTCACCAATATTTCTGCATGCTTATTTCCTCTATCGCTGAAAGATCACACCGTTCGGATAGGTCACATATTGGTGAATATCTTGTGCAAGTTGCCTCGCTATGCCTATGTCATTACTTCTTGTGTGTGTCATTCTTGGAGAGACACCCTCCTCTTCTCTTCAATAACTCGCCGCAAGAATAAGAATGGCTTTACATTTCTATGTTTCACAAGACAATGGCAATGAAAGGATGCATATGGAGGGGCGACCTACTACATATGGCTCCTGGTTTGAGCATGCACACAAAGGCTCTAGATGATCTCATGCCTCACTCCAAGGAAGATAATATCGTGATCTTATTGGTTTCCAAGCCCAAACGCACTGACCTGGATGCTTCCTTTCTTGAAGTAGCCAATAGCTTGGCATCCAAGGTCATCAAGTTCTCATCTAATAGGTCACACTTAAGGCTGAGAAAGTAGAGCTCACCTAGATCAATCACCAAGTCCAACACCGCACTCACACTCCCATTGTGAGCCACTCGATCTAACCCTTCATAGTCTTCTTTTTAAAGCCACGACCTACTCATTGATCAAATTGCTTGGCAATTCAAGCAATGTAGCTTCGACTATAAACTCTCTTGCTTCTTACTTCCACGACCTTCCTTCATTCTTGTGCTCACACATATTCATCAGATTGGATGGAAAAACAACACATTACTGCAAACACATAGCAGTAACCAGTTCTTAAAACAATTTAACTCTCATAGGTTTCCATTTTCCTTCTATTTTCCTGGGCCCTCATGTGAGGGAGTCAAGCCCAATCCTGCTTTGATACCATGTTGGTTTTACTTCATATGAGATATGAGAGATATCCGATGTATTATTACAATGATGAGTGTTCCATATATAGGGAACATAAGGTGACCATCCATGAAAGGATGCATCCCTTGAATAATCAATAACTATTTATTAATATCATTTACTTATTATATATACTATATTTAATAATCAATAATAATTATATTATAAATTATTATATTTAGAGAATGTATTCCCGATGTTGTCCAAACATCAATATAAATAACTCGCCTCAATATACCTGTTCAAACCGGAGCACCATTGGAAGAGAGAAATTGCAAAGACAGTTTCCTAAAAATGAGTTACATCAACTGAAATCCCGTCCATCTAATCGAATACTACGGGCATATTACCTTCCAAAGACTCCATTTTGAGCATTGCAACCTTCCACAAAATTGACCACGTCAGAAGTAAGAAGGTAACAATATAACCCTTGTTGTGCAAATCCATACTCGAGATCCCTGCAATCTGTGTGCAAATCTGTACGACATTCCCCCGACCAATTGCCACAAGGTGAATATTTAAGTGAAATAAAGGGAAAATTGTGGGTTTTCCATGTAAGGTTGTGAATTTTCAAATATCAAAGAAATAACCAAGGGATCCTAATTAATTTTATGACATACAAGTCAAAAGTATAAAAAATAAAGAAGGATTACTATTGGGTTATTTATGGAGATATAAAAAAATAAATAAAGAAGGATTATATTAGATTATTTAGGGAGATATAAAGAAAACAAATATTAAAAGGAAAACACTTTTTATACAAATATTAAAAGGAAATTACCTTTATACTTTATTATTAAGGTGAAAAAGTTATTAAAAAGGGTATTTTATATAAGATACTTATTTATAAATAAGGAAAATGATTTTTTTTTAAAAAGACTAAAGAAACATTTAAAAAATCAATTATTATGGAAGGATATCAAGATAACTTAGAAATACAATCATGAATATTGGAAGGAGAACTAGGACATTATAAAGCGAGCAATAAAAAATTACAATTTGAAATTGAGAAGGAAATATATTTTAATGGGTTAACACAGAAAGATAATCATTACTTCAAAGAGCGTATTCGGTAACTCATTTCACAAAATGAAGAACTAAAGACCGAAAGACAAAAAATGGACCAAGACTCACTAGAATGAGATGAATAAATATCTCGCTTAAAAAATCATAGTGAAAAACTACTTACTCAAATTAAGAAGTCAAGGGATACAAAACAACGTGTCCATGAGTTGGAGATAGAGAATCAAGATCTCGAGAAGAAATTATCAGGAAATGATGAAGAAGCTTCTCGTTTGAAGAACCTTAATAAAAATCTGCTTGAACAAATTAAAAAGATGAAAGATGAAAAGCCAGAGAATAGAAATATTATAAATAAAGTCGAAAAATCAGAAGATGAAGAAGAAATTTCACGCCTAAGGGTTCATAATCAAAATTTACTAACACAAATTAAAAAGATGAAGCATGATAAGAAGACTTTACAAGAAAAGCTAGATCGTAAAACATCATTAGTCGATAAGGAAACGATGCCAGACCCAATCAACCTTACAACTCAAAAGGAGGCTAATCTAGCTGATGTAAAGAAGTTTTCAAATGTCGAGGTACAAACAAGCCAGAGATATCAATAAGACTCAATTTCAAAAGTTAATCAAGAAAAGCTACAAGTATACGAAGTAAAGATCAAGTTGCAAGGATGTCTTATCAACATCATAATCACAAAAGTCGATACTTCAGTCAATCAATGTATCAACAGAAACAAATAACCACTATGTCAAAGAATATTACTTCCACTACAAACGCGGGTCAAAATAGAAGCAATCATGGGAGCATAAATGTATCAAGTTCTTTCCAAGAAACCTATAAAAACCCAAATCTGTAGAAGATTTTATTAGGATGGGTAGACTCCTTTACAAATCGACTATTATGCTCAGTGTTTAGAAGATCACATCGTCTCATGTCCTCAATGATTACTAACTCAATAATAAAGAAGCATGAGACAATAATTACAAGCTAGAGCAAGAGATAAGTCTTCCATAAAGTATGCTTTGAGGACAAGTCATTTTTAAGGGGAAGGCAATGTTATGAACATAAATATACATATAAAATAGATTTTCATAACATAATAATTAATTAATAAATAATAATTATTAATAATGAAACGTCATGTCTCAAAGGACATGACTATTGGTTAAGGGCACCCCTGCGGGGGTATATAAACGAGCCCTCATTCTCAATTGTATATCATCTTATCTTATCTTATCTATTCATATATTATTTATAGTCCTATATGGATTACTTTGTTATATTCCAAGTATTTTGGATAATTCTTGTGTGAGCGAACTTTGTTCATCTCAATCTCTTCGAGTTATACCCACCAATAAGGGAACCCACATTCGACCCTCCAAACGCCCTTGAAGGAACCTCAGGTGCCATAACAGTAGAAACTAGTCACAGGATCGAATCCCAGGAAGGGAGACTCAGGATAACAAGTTGAGGCTCACACTAAACATTTATGGTTGGCTAGATCCCCTATATATATAACTCACATCCACTCCTAATGAAATTCTGAAATTAGCATGATTATTACCCCTCGATGGACGACTATATTGGCCCGTTATTTTTGAGGTTTTCTAATTTCTTTACGTGGGCCTAAAGCATCCAGAACCACAATGTTACAATTCCCCACAGATCACTGGCATCAGGATTTTGGCTTGGAAACCATTGTGCAGCCTGAACAGGATCAGGTGGCTTGGTGAAGGGTACTATGCAAAGTAGGGTCCTTGCATGATCCAACGCTTCCCGTCATAAGGATGTCATGACATATGAGAATTTTTTGTCACATGGAATCATTTGGGGCATGAATCCTACAAGCTTACAAATTTACATAACATAAAATTTCCTTGATGAGTGCACATTAGTGGTGGCAGACAATGCCTCACATGTTGCAAGTTGTTCTCTTATTGCAGTGTCTCCATTTTTTAGTCATCGAGCACTTTTTAATATATAGACATGTTGGTTGCACTTCACCCGTCCAAAACCAATGTTATATCTCTACATTTTCACCTAAAAGTGGTGCATCAATGCTATTTCGTGCATGTCCTTACATCTTTAAGAAATTTGGGCTCGCTCCCTTTTATTCCCCACAGTCGCATGTTCATTGTGATAATTACAAGTTATGTTTCTATTTTATTTGACAACACACTCATTGTGATTTGGAGACTTACGAGAGACCTTCATAGACTAACCCTTTTATTTTGTCACCTTCTTTACTGCCTGAGTAGACTTTAGACACCCGTACTATTGTTCAATCTGGTCCAAAGCAAGAAATGTCGATCCTTTAGAGCCATCAAAGACTTCAGAGAGCCCATTTCATCTGTAAGCCAAAGACGAACCAGACTAAACCAGTAGTGGTGCCATTTCACTTGATTCAACCTTGATTCACCCGTCAAACCTGAATTTGGTGATGGGGTAGAGTCAATTCATGCACTAAAACTAGTTGATTAACCCTTGCTGGAAAGTAAACTGATGGAGGTACCAGTGGTTAAAACCGACTCAGGTTGTAGGTAAACCCTTGTCACCCGTAACATCTGCAACAATGACTAGTTCTATGGGATAAAGACCCGGAAGGTACCTCTGATAACACAGTGAGCCATACTATTAAGATCCAAATTCTTACTTGCACGGACATGAAGCCAGAAAGTCATCTTTGTAACTACATTCCTTTCAACCCTTTCAAGCTTGAAGTGTTGGTCCAGACACCGAATAGAGCAACAGGTACACCATTCCAATAGAGAGCCTTACCCAGCCCTCCTTCCCGAAGACAAGGTATTTTGAGAGAATGCCTTCACAATATGGTTTCTTGCTCACGCTGGGTCTAGGATCCGTAGGACACTGAAAGAATCAAAATCAACCCCTCATACGAATTGATCCTTTAATTTGAAAGAATCAGAATTAATCTCTTATACAAATTGATCCTTTCATTTGGAGACTGAATCTGTCTTAATATGCTTCAAGATTCTGAAGATGTTCAAAAAATTGAGGGCTTATCAAAAGATGTCTCCAATGGTGAATTTTCTCATTCTCTTCTACTACATCAAACAGAATCAGCTCTCAACGTAGTGTGTCTTTGTATTTGGTTGGAAGGGTAATGGTTAACTATGTAGGACACGTGGATGGTTGTGTGAGGCACAAGTATGCTTGCATGTTCGACGTTGGAGCAGTATGGAGAAAGAAAAATGTTGCAGTGTCATTGAATGGCTTTAGGTGTGATTATGGTACATAATGGCAGAAACTTGGTATTCAAGCAAAATAATTGTCACACGTTGATTAATTGATATATTCGAGACTTAAGTGGAAACTAGTAGACTCATAGGAGAACACATGTCCATATACAAGCACCATACGAAGAATTGTGTCTTGATGCATTTCAATATTTAGTCCCTCAAATCGAATCATGAGTTATATTTAGTCCCTCAAATAAGCTCATGAGTTATCTTAGGGATACATGATTGTATTATTATTCAATTTATGATTAAATTATTACGAATTATTTCACATGTTTTTGCTTGTGTTTTTTAAGCAGTGCTACATTTTTAGAGCTTTTCATTCAAAGGCATGGCATGGAATTTGAACATTTCTCTAGTTTTTATGATGCAAATTGTTGATGGTCGTTTATTTAAGTATATAATGGACTTTGGTTGTTAAATATAGGAATTCCTAGGGTTTATTAGGTTTTGTGTATGAGCTTTTCATAAAGGCATGGCATGTGAACTTTTCTCTAGTTTTAATGATGTAAATTGTTGATGGTTGTTTATTTAAGTATATAATGGCCTTTGGTTGTTAAATATATGAATGTTTGGGTTTATTAGGTTTTGTGTATCTAATATTGTAGATTTTATTCTCATGTTTTAATATCTCTTCTCTTGGATTCCTATACTTTGTCAATTTTAATTGTTTTAAGGGTTTATGCGTTCTGCTACACCTCTAATTGTAAGTTGTTATTGAAAGTCTTATTATTTACATGTTATAGATGGTTCTATTTACATGTTATTTGTTTTATTCTTTTTAATTCTTCATATTTTTAATCCCTCATATTTTAAAGTTATTTTTTAATTCTTATATTTATGGTGTTATTTTCAGTTTTGTTCAAAAAAACGTATTTTTATTTTTGTTTAAAGTTCATTTTCTTAGTTTGCTCTACATTTGAGGCATAATTTATATTTATTATGTTAGGGTGGCCAAGGGTTTCACATTTTCTTGTGGAAATTTATATTTTTTATTTTCATCATGTTGACATATAATATTTTTTCTTTTATGATGTCTTTGTATTCTTATTCTTTCCTCTTGTATGTGATTTGATAAATAAGTTGTGCGTTATTTTCAAGTATATCATTTGAAATTTCAAAACAATAGTCGCTCTACCACTAGGGAGACGTCATTTAAATGTGCTCAAAGGGCGTTTAAATGTGCTCGATTGACTTGAAAATGGCCACTCAGACCATCGTTCCCACTTGGGTTGTACTTATTTATGTTGTCACTTACGTAGCTAGGAGTCTCACTTTCATAGATATATTTTTTTAATAATTGAGTTCATAAAGTAGTATAATGACCAAATATTAGGAAGAAAAACTTGGATTTTCGTGCAAAGTTGCAGCTTATGTGAACTCCTTAACACTACTGGAGAAGATGACAATTTGTTTTACTATTTACACACATGGTAATATGGATACATTTTACTAAAAGTCTTAGAACTTAATACAAAACTATTTTTTTTAATATGGAGGCCTCAATATGCAGTAATGCAACACTTTTTAAAAAAAAAATTAGAATATTATCTTTTTCTAAGACTAACACAGCCACATAACTTGTGGCTACTGAACTTCGATAGGTAATGACAAGTATGTGTTTGATGAACGTCGATAGGTAATGACAACATGAGGAACAATTTAACTACTTTTTACTGTAATAATTTGTTAATTAATACGTTAATCCTAACCTTAATAATCCTAACTCTATTCATTAATGTATTATTAATAACCCTAACCTTAATTTAATCGGGAATAACCTCAACCCTATCAATTAATGTATTATTAATAACCCTAGCCCTAAATTTGATAAGAATAACCCTAACCCTAAATTTAATAAGAATAACCCTAACCCTAATTTTTTCCTAACCTTAACTCTAATAACAATTAATAGTAACATTAATTATTAATTTGAAAGGGTAAAAAATGACGCAAATCAACATCTGACAGACTTATGATCTAGTTGTGCCCTGTGCGATATGGTTTGCGAGCTTTTTTCGTTTACCAATGTGAGCTAGTCATTCCACTTATGTGAGTTATTTTTTTTGGGTAATGTGAGATTTTATTTCACAACGAAAACCCTTTTTTCCTTTTTCAATAGACATATCCAGATTAGACCTTCGAGTCTAACACTTAGATCTATCATCCACATAAATATATTACAATCAACAAGATTATAATAAAATCATTTCCCATATTGCTTCCTGCAAAGTTCACTTTAAAAATGTGTTCTGATTGCATGAACAGTGAACAAAACATTGTATTACCTAAGAATCGTGTTGGTTTGGCCTGTAACACTTCTTCCCTATCACTTTCTCTACTAACCCTCTTCCTCCCCATGCCTTCGACGTTACTAACCTTATTCTAAAAGCTTCTAAAATAAAGGTAAATAAATCAAATGCTTCTAAAATAGAGGTAAATAAATCAAAGAGATATAGAGAAAACATCCAACACTTTACTAGCAAAGTTTTAGTTGTAGTTTTACATTAATTACTATATCGCAAATGTCAAATTCTCTGCACAACCTCATAGGGTATGTAAAAATTGTTACTTAAACATTTTCCATAGCATGCATCATGCTCGCAAAACTCTAAGGTCTCCCATGACTATTGTCATATTAAAAATAATTCCTAGTAATTTCCATAGAGCTGCAAACCGCATGGAATCGAAAACCCACAAAAAACCAAGTAATTGTGCATAAGACCAATGTGTCGAGGAATCTTGCGAACCAAGTATTACCATTGTTTAACCACTGTGTCAAGGAAATTTGAGATTCAAATATTACCACCGTCAATAAAATATATATATTTTGGATTCATCATTCATACCGTTGTTTTTTGACATCAAAAGCTATTGTAAAAGCATATTGTCGAGACCAATACATATCTAAGAGGTTTAGGGATTCAAAATGCAAGTACAAAGTTATGATAATAAAATGGAAAAGAAGTTGTTTTGTTGTTTAAATTGCTCAGTACAAAGATGAATGCATGCATGCATATAAAGTTGAGAACCTAAAATCATAAAGCCCAGAACCATAAACCATAAAGCCCAGAACCATAAACCATAATGCCTATAACCATAAACTGTAAACCGTAATTCCCAAAACCATAAACCATAAACCTAAATCGGTGATCGATAAACCTAAATTGCTCATGGCCATAAATTGTAAATCATGAACCTAAATAAAAAATCTAAATCATAAACAGTAGATCAAAAACCTAAATCAAATAGTAAATCGTCCTTCTCTTGCTTATGGTCCAATGCATCCATTCCCTATGCAATCCCTTGCTATT
>JZKD02S0581905.1:0-16139 GCA_000966675.3 Picea glauca | reverse complement strand
ATGCTACCTATAGCACACTTTTCAATTTGGGGTTTGATTTTAAACATTTTGGTTGTAAGTGTACCGGTTGTCAAGGTTATAGGTTTCAAAGAAGTTACGATTTTTTACTTCTAAACCAAAATGGTACTATTGGGAGTGACACTTTTCAATTCCAAGGTTTATTTTAATATTTTGGTTGCAATGATACAGTGCGTTAAGGCCATCATTTTAAAGAATATGTAATCTTGATTCCGAAAACAAAAAGTGTTTCTCTTGGCCCTGCTTTTTTATTCAAGGGTTGATTTTAATAACCCCAGGGGAAAAATAAATAAATAAATAAAAAGTGGGTGTTACCAGTAGTACAAGTTTTTGAAACAAGGATAAAAGTAGCAACTAAATGTGACCTCTAAAAAATAAAAACTTTGGAGGGTTCTCATGAAGTTAGTAACTATGTTCAACATCAACAAGTAAAAGCCCATAATATTTCAATCTCCACTTTCTAAATTAGAAATCCTTTGGGGAATATATGATCCAGATGGATATCGGTGGCCACCCACCTATTCCACTGACTAAAAATAGATTTTTCCATTTTGCCAGTTTTTTACATTTTTTCAAGTCCCAAACTTTCGAGGTCGTTTTGTGGCCCTAAACGACGTTTCTTTGGAGTTTTGGGGGGCAAGGGTTGCCAATGGCATGCCCTTAGCCCTAAAAAAAGTTCTACTTCTCATATAGACCTTTCCTAACATGTATCTAACAACCCAAATGGATATCATATGCAAAAGTTACACCCTTGGCAAGTTGATACACCAACTACCCCCATCAGGGCTCGCAAACCTTTTGGAATTTCATCTTCTAGGGCTAGGGTTTTGGATTTTGTTTATGTTAAAAAGGAATCTAGAGCCTCATTGTAATCATCATCATCTTCTTACAAATGAGCATAGCTATCACATCTATTCTCAGAGATAAGTTGTCACCATTCTAGCGAGTCATTCACTCTGTAATTTTACAATTTTTGTACATTTTCTCAATAAATAAATAAAAAATGTACATTATTGTATCTTTGTGTTTATTGAAAATTTTTTGTGTATCTCACAATATCTTTGTATATTTCATTGTTGTATCTTTGCCTTCATTTCTTTCTAAAAATATAATTTGGATCAGTAGTATAAGAGAAGGTTGCTCGTTGTTGTATCTTAGTGCATCTCCTTGACGAGGTTAGGGTACAAAGAGTTGGGTATGGATCTATTTTTCCTTGAGGAAATATCTCGTGTCATCCCAAGCGGCCTCCCATGGAAGAATAAAAGAGAGACGTGGGAGCAGAATATCCCACCAAGTTGTTGCTCGCGAAAACCCTCGTGCAACAGAGGAACGAGATGTTGGATAATTTTGCCCAAATCCTTCAAATATTGTCTACAATAACATATGTTTATTCTTCAAGCAGTGGCATTGGAGACTACTCCATTCAAGGTACAAGTCAATTTTGATATTCCCATATTTGAAGGTAATATCGATGCAGATGATTTGGAAAAATGGTTAAATTTGCTAGAAGGTTATTTCTCTGTTCATAATTTTTCCAACAGAGAAAAGATCACCTTTGTGCTCCTTAAGCCTCTCCCCCATGTCAAAAATTGGTGGAAAACTTAATGTGAGAAAAATTCCACCGAGGAGTCTGTAATATTTGGGGTCGATCCCACTTAGGATTTTTGTATGGATGTGGTCAACGAGTAATATTACCCTGTGGGAAACTATGATGACTAGTACTTGCATAAAAAGTGAGAACAAATTGTGTCAGAGTTCACAAATACCTTTCATACATTGCACACCAAGTTGGGTATCATACACTCTAAGAGGTATCTGGTTCTACAATACCACGAGGCTCTACACAGGTACATCCAAACCGAAATCGAGTTTTGGACATCTCATCATTGGGACCATTCCTTCGTATGGGGAAGGATTGATTCATATGGATATCGGTGGCCCACCCACCTATTCCACTCACTCAAAATAGTGTTTTCCATTTTGGTATTTTTTTATAGTTTTTCAAGTCCCAAACTTTTGGGGTCGTTTTGAGGCCCTAAACGACGTTTTTTTTAGACTTTTTGGGGGCCCAGGATTGATAAAAACAAACTTTAGCCATGTATGTAATTTTCAATTCTTAGTTAGACCTTTCCAACAAGGTATCGAACACCCCAAATGAAGTTCGTATGCAAAAGTTACTCCCTTGGGAAGTTGATGCACCAACTACCCCCATCGTGGCCCACAAACCTTTTGGTGTTTCATCTTCCAAGGTTAGGGTTTTGGATTTTATTTATGTTAAAAAGGCCCCTACAGCCTCATTGTAATCAACATCATCTTCTTGTTAATTAGAATAGCCATCACATATCTTCTCAGAGATAAGTTTCCACCACTCTAGTGAGTCATTCACTCTGTAATTTTACAGTTTCTGTACATTCTCTCATTAATAAAAAAACATGTGCATTATTTTATCTCTTTATTTATTGCAACCTTTCTGTGTATCTCACAATATCTCTGTATATTTCATTGTTATATCTATGCCTTCATTTTGTCCAAAAAATATAATCTGGATTAATTTTTATATAAAATATCATCTTGCTAAACATTCACTAGTAATGGCTATGCTTCAAAATATATATATTGTCACAATCTCTATGCATCTTAATCTTTATAGGTATGAGAGTCATTTATGTGTTGATCACATGAAACATCATTAAACTAGAAACCAAATATAAGAGTAAATTTCATCTACAAAAGAAAATGTGATGATAACATCTATAAATCTATTCTTCTTGTACTATCAATTTAGATACTATTACAAGTGATGGGCCAACAAATTACAACAAGATTGTTGAACTCCTCAACTTAAATTTAGTTTATTAATATAGGATCATGCTTTTATATGAGGTACTATACATTTTATGCAACTACAAGAGTATAATTTGAATTATGAATTGATGAAGTAAATGCAATCTAATGTTTTTTTCTAGAATTTATTGTTTGTTTCCATCCTCAAACAATTAATTACTAACCTTCACTTCCACTTCTATGAGAAGACAATGAAACTATAGAGATACTAGTTGGTTACTACATGAATAAATCAACAAAGGTATTTTGAGAGTTAATGAGGTGATGTATCATAGGTTCAACAACCTCTTCTTCATCATACATCATAGGCGAACTGAAGGAACATATTCAAGTGACGCATATCTAAACTTACATAAGGATATCGGTATTGACATGATGCTAAAAATAATATTCCTCACTAGATAAACACAATTCAAAAGAAAATGAGATGCCTAATCTTAGTTCCTATAACATACCATTTTTGTTCCCCAATTTAGTGGTATATAATGTAAATATGATGTATGGTCGCAATTAAATCGATGTAATATGTAAAATTTGTATTTCACAAATGATAAATAAAATGTATGGCCAATTTTAGATGGACATGGACATAGACATGGGAGATAAGTTTCCACAAGAGAGTGAGTGTACAAAGTGGGGGGATTACCCTGTCTATTAAACCCAAACAATCTTTCCAAAATATTTTTTCTACGAACCTTGTATTTTCTTTGGAGTGTTTCCAAGCCCCAATTATTAAATACATGTAAGAAGGTTGGTGTTTGAAGTCACCTCTCATATTTATTGAGACCATTGGATGAGTACAAGAAATTATGAGGGAAGTGTGAAATTCAAGTAAATCCTTTTGGGGAAGATTGAGAGTTAAGCAAGCATGGGAGGAGAAGAAAACTTGTATGAGAAATAAGAGTAGTTTTGTATGAATATTTTTGGACAACAAGAGATTTATCTGTGTTGAATATTGAATTCAACCATCGTGGGAATGCATAACAACTGGTTGGAGCTGTAAATTCATGGGGAAATAGGCTATAAACCTATGAGTAATATCTAAGCAAGAAAGTGTAAAAGTGAGAAAGAAAGTTTTATGTAGGTTCCTAGTGTCCCTATTAAATATATTTCCTATACAACATGTGATGGATCCATAGAGGGAAGGGGGATAACCTGAGGGACTGCATGGTGAAGAAGGGGATCTAATTCCTTGGGTTGTGAAAGCTGAGGGGAAAGGGAGTTGGTGGATTTAAATGGCTCAAGGAATTTAGTTGTTGAGAGGGGATAATACATAGCCTTAGGAACCATCGTCTCTTGTGAATTCAAAGCCTAGGATCATGTGTGATGTTTTGTTGATAAATGGAACAACAATTATACAATTGGGTGGAATTTCCTTCCTTTGCAACGGGTTGTATATTTTCTAGATAAGTGTTCATAACCGTTGTGTTTATTTATGTTAAATGATGAGATAAATCGTTGTGATTTTCACTTGAGTCTTATCTTATTTATTGTTTCCTATTGTGGGTAAATGACACATTTGCATATGTGTTTCATATGATAGAATGTTGTTGTATATGTATAATTGTTTTTGTGCATGATTTCAATTAATTGCATTCATGTTTCTAATTGTTATAGACAGATGCATGAACATGTATGTCATGTTTTAGATTGTTTCTACATTTAAAATTGGTATTAGAATTTTTATTTTGTCATTTTCAGAAGTAATTTGACCCATCTTGGAGGATGGGTATGTCAAAATTTGTTATATTCTATTTATCCGTCCACTAGGTTGGTGATTTTCACTCTTAAGTATCAAGTCAAGAAATAGGGGATAAAGGAGGAAAATGTCATTGTTCTCTTGGATAAAATAGATAGTTAAATAAGATCATTCAATCAATATATAATAACCCGAGAAAAAATAATGTTGTATCCAAATGATGTAAACCAATATGTTAAACACCATAATCATAAACATATAATTGGTGTAATCAATAAAATAAATTATATAATTGAAACACAAGAAGGAAAATTGTAAAACTGAACAAAAACTATTGAATTAATTCTTATAACACAACTACAGGGAACTGTAATCTAGTGAAAAATTGAAAGTACTACAATTAAAGGGGTTTCTTTATGAAAAAATAGTCTTTTTTATTCAAAAACTTGGAATCGTAATAGCAAGAGTATCTATACAATTTGAATGCAATATATGGAAGCTATTGATACCAACAATATCTTACTTCCTTTTTTCATCCCACCCTTATAATGAAAACTCTAACTAGATATTCAATTAAGCAACCTTATTTCAAGGAACCTGTTCCCTCCCTCTGACACTTCGAATGCCTCCAAGAGAAAAATGAATGAGTATCATGGTTGTTTTGTTGGTTTAATAACTTGAATCCCTGAAATATTTGAGAGAGAACACGATCCCACTTTTCTCTCAGATAGAGTTGGCTCCTCATTGATGGAGATTATCCCACAAAGGTGCCAAATATTTAACCAGTTTTCTTCAAAAGTAGTCCATAGTTTCAAAAATGCATAATATCCTTCAAAAATTCATAATTAGAATAAATCCTATCACATAAAATACAAGAACTCAAGCATTCATAAAATTCAAGAATAAATAACCTAATTGTCTCATATTTATCATAACCTTTATATTTTTATATAGGTTTTAGTCTCTTAGCGCAAAAAATAAATCACATAAACTATAAGATGAGCCTTGAAATCCTATTATCTAATGACCCATCATCAACCCATAACTTGGAGACTTTGCACATCCTTGTGCAACCAAAAATGCCCCTCACAATTGTCCATTTTATTTTCCCTCTTTATTGTTCCATCATGTTTCTCTCCACATGTTTATCTAAATTATATGCTACAAACTATATGATGGCATCATTGCCATGGTATCCTAAATTTTTCTCCTCTTTTTTCCATATTTTGTTTTCTTTCTTCTCATCCAATTCCCTTGTAGGTGTAACAATTGAAATAAATTCCTTACAATTGACAATAGGGATTGTTAGCCTACTTTCACATTTAATATGTCAAACCAGGGATCTATAAGCTTATGATATGCCATGCACTATTTGTGCAAGATTTGGGGATTGTTTTCGTGTCTGATTTCTATATTCCTTTATCAAAGTGAAAATAAATGAATATTTACTTAACTCGCACTATGCATATGTTGAAAAATAGTCAAATCCTTGCAAAATGAAAGAGAATATATGACTCAACACAACATACACAATTCTTAGTTGTTATCTTACTAGTAAATGTTAATTGAAAATATTACCCAATACTACAATTCCTGATCCGGATTATTTTCGGCACGAAATGAGAGTGGAGATATAATAAAGAAATATAATGAAATATTGCAAGATATCCAATAATATAATATATATATATCATATGTATATAATAATAGGCACAGATATACAATGATAGACAATTTCTATTAATGAGTGAAATGTACAGAACTGTAAAATTACATAATGAAAGACTCGCTAGAATGGTGGTAATTTATCTTTGAGAAGAGATGTGATGGATACACTCATTCGTAAGAAGATGATTGTTACAATGAGGCTCCAAATACCTTTTTAACATAAATAAAATCCAAAACCCTAACCCCGGAAGATGAAAAGCCAACAAATTTGTGGACCTCGTTTTGGGTTGTTTGGTGTATCAACTTCTCGGGGGTGTAGCTTTGGCATATGATCTTCGTTTTGCATGCATGATAGCTCGTTGGAAAGGTATCGATAAGGATATTCATTTTGGGGGCTCAATAAGAGTGTCTGGCCATTGTTGAGGTGCCTGATCATGAAAAAACATCATTTAGGTCCTCAAAATGGCCCCAGAAGTTTAGGACCCAAAAAATTACTAAAAATAGTAAATTGCCAACAAACCTTTTTGAGCCAGATGGAATAGGTCGATGGCCACAGATATCCACCTGGATCAATTATCCATCCTTAGGAAGCAATGGTCTCCACTCCATTGAGTTCTCGGGGGAGAGGGGAAAGCATTTGTTGAATCTGAATCTTGGTGAGTTGCTTGCCTTGTTGGAGAAGTTGTGTTTTTTAGCTTGTTGAAGACTATCACGAACCTATTTTTGACGGGGTTGAATCTATTCAACCAACCTTTTGTAACTTGGCTTGACTGGGTCGTGTGTAGGTACCATTGTAGGTGAAGAAACAATATATTATTTCTCATCTGCAATCTACTTCTCTTGGAAAGAAAGGTCTTGGGCCAACGTTGCAGTGGTTGTAGTGTCCTTTTGTTCACCTTTTGAATAGATTGTGAAGAGGTTGGATTTTGTAGTATGAGAGATTACCTTGCAGCATTGTTTTGGTGGAAAAGTAGTCATAACTACTTCTGGTATTCTATAGAGATGACCCCCCAGAGTAGCAATGACACTACGGGGTAGAGAGTCATAAATAACATGTTGCTTCCACATATATGGATGGCCCAAAAGAATATGACAAACATCCAGCGGGGAAAAATCACATAATACCTCATCCTTGAAGGGTTGGATGTTGTATGACAATTGACATTGTTGGCTGACACGGAGATCTCATCCTTGGAGAAGCCACCTGATGTTGTATGGTTGCGGGTGTGGTGTTGTCGACAATCCCAACTATTTGACGGCCTTTTCTAATATGAGGTTCTTCTGGCTTCTGCTATCGACAATAAAATTCAGCGGGGTGCCCTTCACCCACATCTGTGAATGAAAAAGGAACTCCCCCTCTTCAGGATTTTTTGGTTCTTCTGGTTGAATTGTTGTTGTCGTGACAATAGAAGTGGGGTCTGTGTCGATGATCTATCTTCTCTCATTATTTTATGAATCAGATTATGAATTATAATTCAACTCCTTTTCTTTGACCTTGACCACCAATGATTGTTTTGAGCGACATTCATCGGTGTTGTGCCAGGGGATTTTGTGGAAATCACACCACTTTCCAGTGTCCTTCTTTGTCTCTACGTTACCCTTCTTTTCCTGTGGCTTGGACTGGTTTTTTGGAGGTTGGTTGTTAGGTTTGTCTTTACCATACTTTGGTTGTTGTGGATTTGCATACCCGAAATTCCATTTGTTCTATTGCCTAAATTTATTCTTGATTTTGACAGCATATCGATAGACAGATCCGAATGATGGGATGTCTAGGAAATCCATTTCGGTTTGGATGTACCTATGCAGAGCAATGTGGTATTTCAGAACTAGATGTCACTCAGAGTCTTTGATACCCATCTTGGTGCGCAAGATATGGAAAGTATGTGTGAAATATGGCACTCTTTTCCCCCTCTCTTACCATAGTGTAGTCCATCTCATGTATTGGTTGTCATAGTTACCAACAGGGTAATATTGTTCCTTAACCCCATCCACAAAAAATCCCAAGTGGGCTCCGCCCCATATATTCCAGGCTCCTCTATGGAAATTTTCTCCCAGTAAGTTTCCCACCAATGTTTGACATGGGGGAGAGCCTTAAGGAGTGAGAAGGTGATATTTTCCCTATCGAAAAAATTGTGAACAGAGAAATAACCTTCTAGCAGATTTAACCATTTTTATAGGACATCTGCATCGATTTGACCTTCAAATACGGGAATATCAAAATTAAATTGTACCTTGAAAGGAAAGGTGCCTCCAAAGTGGTCATTTGAAAAATATGTGTCGACTATTATTAGCATGCGTTGAAGGATGAGGAAAAATTTCTCCATCATTTCATCCCTTTGTCACGTGAGAGCTTGCTCAAGCAACAGATTAATATAATTATTTTCTATGACCTCTTTCTTTTATTCCGCCATGGAGTTTTTCTTGGGTGTGCGAGATCAATTGTCCTCAAGAGAGACAAGATCGATACCAAACTTTCTATACTTGGACCTCGTCGAGGACATGCACTGAAAAACGATCAAGACCAGCCTTCTTTGATACCATTGATCCAGATTATTCTCGGCACGAAATGAGATCAGAGATATAATAAGGAAATATACCAACATATTGCAAGTTATCCAATAATATAACAGATATATATCAGATGTATATAGTAAGAGGTATATATATACAGTAATACACAATTTATATTAATGAGTGAAATGCAGATAACTATATAATTACAGAGTGAGAGACTCACTAGAATGATGGTAGTGTATCTCTGAGAAGAGATGTGATGGATACCCTCATTTGCAAGAAGATGATTGTTATAATGAGGCTCCAAATACCTTTTTAACATAAATAAAATCCAAAACCCTGACCCTGGAAAATGAAAAGCCAACAGTTTTTTGGACCTCGTTTTGGGTAGTTTGGTGTATCAACTTCCTAGGGGTGTAACTCTGGCATACGATCTTTGTTTGGGGTGTGTGATATCTTGTTGGAAATGTATCAATGAAGAGATTCATTTTGGGGGCTCAATCAAAGATTTTATTTATAATTGAGGTTCCCTATCATGAAAAAACATCGTTTATACCCTCAAAATGGCCCCAGAAGTTTGGGACCCAAAAAACTACTAAAAATAGTAAATTGCCAACAAACATTTTAGAGCCAATTGGAATAGGTCAGTGGCCACCGATATCCACCTAGATCAATCCCAAAACTTGAAATAGTAATAGAAAAAATGAACAAACTAACTAAGTTACAAAATGGATTTATGTGAGATGATCACAAATAATATTGCTAATGATAATAAATAGAAAAAAATAATCTTACTATTTACATTGTACCTTTGCATTTGTAGAGGAGCAAGATGCTATGGTGACTATTATCAACTAAATAAAATAAAATTAATAACTCATACAATTTAGGCCAATGTTGAAATAAAATCTCAAATTAAGAGTTTGAATAATGTATCATCTTTCAGAAATATCAAAAGTTATTTCCCCTTGAATAGAATATGAGACTCATTTTATACTTGTAAATAGATAATTAAATAGTTAAGAAATTATTATGAGCATTCTTGAGAATGATTCTCAAGTCGTTCAAAATAGTATTCATTAAGGAAAAATAACTAGCATGCTCGAATATAGAAAGAAATCAAACTTGGTTTTGATGGTGATAAATGTTCCATTATAACTAAAATACCATCTTTATATCATATGCTAGACATTTGCAGCTATGCCATTTTCCATGTTAATTTTCATCACTTCTTCTTATGTGAATGAATTTGGAACCCACAGTCTTGCAACAATGATCAATAACCTAGTAGCATCAATTCTATATTAACATTGATCCATATAAATAGTCTTGTAGTGATTCTTTGTGATAATAAAATAGAGGATCCATAGCAACAATCCTGTAATGTCATTCCAAAATAGAGGATCCATAACAACAGTCATGTAATGTCATTCCAAAATAGAGGATCCATAACAACAATCATTTAGTGGTGTTCCAAAATAGATGATCCATAGAAATAGTCTTATAGTAGTGTTCCATATCAAGGTCGGATCTATAGAATCTCATATAAGGTTGTGAATCCAATGATAAACACAAATACTCACTTTACTAATTTTTATGTAGAAAATCAAAGGAATAATATGAGATGTAACTCAAAATAATTTATATTTAGGTTCTAGATTTAGATATTGTTGGACATGTAATCCTTGGTATTTTGTTACTTGTAACATTATTGTAAATACGAAGAGTCGTAGGTGATAGGAGGAGATGCCAATTAGGGAAGACCAATAGTCATCAATTTGTATATTTATTGAGAGTGGTAGGTGATATCAGGAGACACCAGTTAGGGAATACCAATAGTCATTAATTTGTATATTTATTGAGCTTCATGTTAATGAAATACACAATTGTGGAGTTTCTTCATGTTAATGAAATACACAATTGTGGAGTTACTCATTCACTACCATACATGGCTTGTATATTTATTGAACTTCAATTTAACGAAATACATAATTGTGGAGTTACTCATTCACTACCATACATGGCTTGACATTGGTATGAGAGAGCAAGTTAACTACATAAATTATTTCTCTAATTGTTTCCTTTCATTTCCTCTCGCATGAAGCATGAATAAAACACCCTTTTGTAGTATGCTAGTATATATCCTTAGTCATGTGCATTATCCTTCCAGTCCCTCTACCTTCTCTGGTCAATTCTATGTGCCAAGTTTGTAGGTGGATTCATGCCCTCCTTGGAATACCTCTTTGAGTGTTACAGATTTTTTGGTTAGGGTTTTCTCCTTTCGTGCATTATCGTTGTATTGTTTTCCCCCTCTTGGAAAATTCCAGAAAATGAAGTGAGGACCCCCCTCTCTACGTAAATTCCATGACTGTAAACCCTTCCTCCTCTCTCTCTACATAAATCCTTCACGATTTTCCTCATCCTTCAGATTCATGTTCTCTTATCTTTCTATTGATCATTTCATAGGATTTTTTTATTATTCTTAGAATTCATTTTTATTCTCATGCTATTGGTCTCTTTGGATTTTATGTTTTTTAGTGTACACCTTTCCTCCTCTCTCTCTACATAAATCCTTCATGATTTCCCTCTGTTGATTAAGGTTGGTTGTCATTGATGTCAACCCTTGAAGAAAGCCCCGTAGCACAAAGGTTTGGGTAACGGACCTAATATTGTTTGATGTAAATATGACTCATTATTGTTTTTTTATGGTTGATAAGAAGTAAATATGGATGAACTCCAAAGTGGTCCCCTTATGGTGAAATCCCTCACGGGAAGACGCTTTGCGGAGTAAGAGAATCCATGCTTAATTGTGGAATAATGAGATGAAGGACAATGAATTTATCAGGGAAACTATCCTAGATGGATATTTATTGTCATGCCATTTCTTTTGGTATGTGGAACGTCACATAACTCCTCATGGTTAGAGAGTTATGACCATGAGAAGTTGGAGACCCCAGCTTTGGGTAACGGACTTAAATTTGTTTGATGGGTAATAGTATGAGTTATGATATATTTTTAGATAATACTATTATATATGGATAGTACATGTCATGTCATTTCTGGTGGTATGTGGAACGTCACATAACTCCTCACGGTTTGAGAGTTATGGCCTTACGAAGTTGNACAATAGAAGTGGGGTCTGTGTCGATGATCTATCTTCTCTCATTATTTTATGAATCAGATTATGAATTATAATTCAACTCCTTTTCTTTGACCTTGACCACCAATGATTGTTTTGAGCGACATTCATCGGTGTTGTGCCAGGGGATTTTGTGGAAATCACACCACTTTCCAGTGTCCTTCTTTGTCTCTACGTTACCCTTCTTTTCCTGTGGCTTGGACTGGTTTTTTGGAGGTTGGTTGTTAGGTTTGTCTTTACCATACTTTGGTTGTTGTGGATTTGCATACCCGAAATTCCATTTGTTCTATTGCCTAAATTTATTCTTGATTTTGACAGCATATCGATAGACAGATCCGAATGATGGGATGTCTAGGAAATCCATTTCGGTTTGGATGTACCTATGCAGAGCAATGTGGTATTTCAGAACTAGATGTCACTCAGAGTCTTTGATACCCATCTTGGTGCGCAAGATATGGAAAGTATGTGTGAAATATGGCACTCTTTTCCCCCTCTCTTACCATAGTGTAGTCCATCTCATGTATTGGTTGTCATAGTTACCAACAGGGTAATATTGTTCCTTAACCCCATCCACAAAAAATCCCAAGTGGGCTCCGCCCCATATATTCCAGGCTCCTCTATGGAAATTTTCTCCCAGTAAGTTTCCCACCAATGTTTGACATGGGGGAGAGCCTTAAGGAGTGAGAAGGTGATATTTTCCCTATCGAAAAAATTGTGAACAGAGAAATAACCTTCTAGCAGATTTAACCATTTTTATAGGACATCTGCATCGATTTGACCTTCAAATACGGGAATATCAAAATTAAATTGTACCTTGAAAGGAAAGGTGCCTCCAAAGTGGTCATTTGAAAAATATGTGTCGACTATTATTAGCATGCGTTGAAGGATGAGGAAAAATTTCTCCATCATTTCATCCCTTTGTCACGTGAGAGCTTGCTCAAGCAACAGATTAATATAATTATTTTCTATGACCTCTTTCTTTTATTCCGCCATGGAGTTTTTCTTGGGTGTGCGAGATCAATTGTCCTCAAGAGAGACAAGATCGATACCAAACTTTCTATACTTGGACCTCGTCGAGGACATGCACTGAAAAACGATCAAGACCAGCCTTCTTTGATACCATTGATCCAGATTATTCTCGGCACGAAATGAGATCAGAGATATAATAAGGAAATATACCAACATATTGCAAGTTATCCAATAATATAACAGATATATATCAGATGTATATAGTAAGAGGTATATATATACAGTAATACACAATTTATATTAATGAGTGAAATGCAGATAACTATATAATTACAGAGTGAGAGACTCACTAGAATGATGGTAGTGTATCTCTGAGAAGAGATGTGATGGATACCCTCATTTGCAAGAAGATGATTGTTATAATGAGGCTCCAAATACCTTTTTAACATAAATAAAATCCAAAACCCTGACCCTGGAAAATGAAAAGCCAACAGTTTTTTGGACCTCGTTTTGGGTAGTTTGGTGTATCAACTTCCTAGGGGTGTAACTCTGGCATACGATCTTTGTTTGGGGTGTGTGATATCTTGTTGGAAATGTATCAATGAAGAGATTCATTTTGGGGGCTCAATCAAAGATTTTATTTATAATTGAGGTTCCCTATCATGAAAAAACATCGTTTATACCCTCAAAATGGCCCCAGAAGTTTGGGACCCAAAAAACTACTAAAAATAGTAAATTGCCAACAAACATTTTAGAGCCAATTGGAATAGGTCAGTGGCCACCGATATCCACCTAGATCAATCCCAAAACTTGAAATAGTAATAGAAAAAATGAACAAACTAACTAAGTTACAAAATGGATTTATGTGAGATGATCACAAATAATATTGCTAATGATAATAAATAGAAAAAAATAATCTTACTATTTACATTGTACCTTTGCATTTGTAGAGGAGCAAGATGCTATGGTGACTATTATCAACTAAATAAAATAAAATTAATAACTCATACAATTTAGGCCAATGTTGAAATAAAATCTCAAATTAAGAGTTTGAATAATGTATCATCTTTCAGAAATATCAAAAGTTATTTCCCCTTGAATAGAATATGAGACTCATTTTATACTTGTAAATAGATAATTAAATAGTTAAGAAATTATTATGAGCATTCTTGAGAATGATTCTCAAGTCGTTCAAAATAGTATTCATTAAGGAAAAATAACTAGCATGCTCGAATATAGAAAGAAATCAAACTTGGTTTTGATGGTGATAAATGTTCCATTATAACTAAAATACCATCTTTATATCATATGCTAGACATTTGCAGCTATGCCATTTTCCATGTTAATTTTCATCACTTCTTCTTATGTGAATGAATTTGGAACCCACAGTCTTGCAACAATGATCAATAACCTAGTAGCATCAATTCTATATTAACATTGATCCATATAAATAGTCTTGTAGTGATTCTTTGTGATAATAAAATAGAGGATCCATAGCAACAATCCTGTAATGTCATTCCAAAATAGAGGATCCATAACAACAGTCATGTAATGTCATTCCAAAATAGAGGATCCATAACAACAATCATTTAGTGGTGTTCCAAAATAGATGATCCATAGAAATAGTCTTATAGTAGTGTTCCATATCAAGGTCGGATCTATAGAATCTCATATAAGGTTGTGAATCCAATGATAAACACAAATACTCACTTTACTAATTTTTATGTAGAAAATCAAAGGAATAATATGAGATGTAACTCAAAATAATTTATATTTAGGTTCTAGATTTAGATATTGTTGGACATGTAATCCTTGGTATTTTGTTACTTGTAACATTATTGTAAATACGAAGAGTCGTAGGTGATAGGAGGAGATGCCAATTAGGGAAGACCAATAGTCATCAATTTGTATATTTATTGAGAGTGGTAGGTGATATCAGGAGACACCAGTTAGGGAATACCAATAGTCATTAATTTGTATATTTATTGAGCTTCATGTTAATGAAATACACAATTGTGGAGTTTCTTCATGTTAATGAAATACACAATTGTGGAGTTACTCATTCACTACCATACATGGCTTGTATATTTATTGAACTTCAATTTAACGAAATACATAATTGTGGAGTTACTCATTCACTACCATACATGGCTTGACATTGGTATGAGAGAGCAAGTTAACTACATAAATTATTTCTCTAATTGTTTCCTTTCATTTCCTCTCGCATGAAGCATGAATAAAACACCCTTTTGTAGTATGCTAGTATATATCCTCAGTCATGTGCATTATCCTTCCAGTCCCTCTACCTTCTTAGGTCAATTCTATGTGCCAAGTTTGTAGGTGGATTCATGCCCTCCTTGGAATACCTCTTTGAGTGTTATAGATTTTTTGGTTAGGGTTTTCTCCTTTCGTGCATTATCGTTGTATTGTTTTCCCCCTCTTGGAAAATTCCAGAAAATGAAGTGAGGACCTCCCTCTCTACGTAAATTCCATGACTGTAAACCCTTCCTCCTCTCTCTCTACATAAATCCTTCACGATTTTCCTCCTCCTTCAGATGCATGTTCTCTTATCTTTCTATTGATCATTTCATAGGATTTTTTTATTATTCTTAGAATTCATTTTTATTCTCATGCTATTGGTCTCTTTGGCTTTTATGGTTTTTAGTGTACACCTTTCCTCCTCTCTCTCTACATAAATCCTTCATGATTTCCCTCTGTTGATTAAGGTTGGTTGTCATTGATGTCAACCCCTGAAGAAAGCCCCGTAGCACAAAGGTTTGGGTAACAGACCTAATATTGTTTGATGTAAATATGACTCATTATTGTTTTTTCATGGTTGATAAGAAGTAAATATGGATGAACTCCAAAGTGTTCCCCTTATGGTGAAATCCCTCACGGGAAGACGCTTTGCGGAGTAAGATAACCCATGCTTAATTGTGGAATAATGAGATGAAGGACAATGAATTTATCAGGGAAACTATCCTAGATGGATATTTCTTGTCATGCCATTTCTTTTGGTATGTGGAACGTCACATAACTCCTCATGGTTAGAGAGTTATGACCATGAGAAGTTGGAGACCCCAGCTTTGGGTAACGGACCTAAATTTGTTTGATGGGTAACAGTATGATTTATGATATATTTTTAGATAATACTATTATACATGGATAGTACATGTCATGTCATTTCTGGTGGTATGTGGAATGTCACATAACTCCTCACGGTTTGAGAGTTATGGCCTTACGAAGTTGGAGGACCCTCATATGTCATCTAGAAGCCCCAAAAGGTCA
>JZKD02S0581861.1:0-16140 GCA_000966675.3 Picea glauca | reverse complement strand
GGTCCTGTTTTTCTAACAAGGCCTTGGGACAATATGCATCATCGATCCTATTTTCTCCCAGATCTTATTAAGATTGAACATGATGACTTTAGATCTACCTTAAGTGAGATGGTTGATCATTTCATGGTTCAATTAGATACACATGGTATTTATGCCAAAGGAAACATGGAGAATATTTCTCCTACGGTCATTATCAAAATATCTCGAATCCCTGGTAAATTTGAGAGTGTGTATATCGGTGCATATTGTTCGCCTGAAGAAATTCATATCTACACTGATCTCTTCAAACAATTTTGAGATGTTTTCACTTGGTCATATGAAGAGATTCTAGGGATCGACCCCAAAATTGCCAAGCATGAAATTAAAACCTATCCCGATGCTAAACCTGTTCAACAAAGTCTTAAAGTTGTTAATCCTTGGAAGTCCACTGCCATTAAGGAAGAGGTAGAGAAGCTACTTAATGTTGGTTTCATCTATCTGGTTCCCTTGAATGAATGGGTGTCCAATTTTGTTCATGTAAATAAAAAGAAAATAACTATTCGCGTGTGTATGGATTTTAGAGACTCGAACAAGGCTTTCCCTAAAGATAACTTCTGGACTCCTTCCATTGACCAGATTATTGACGAATGTGCAGGAAGCGAAGTCTTTTCTTTCATGGATGGATTTTTAGGATACAATCAAATTTAGATCAAACCCAAGGATCAACATAAGACAACGATTATTTTTCCTTGGGATACTTTTGCATACTGAAAAATGTCTTTCAACCTTAAAAACACCAGAGCGATCTTCCAACGTGCCATGAACTTTGCATTTCACGATATTAAGCACATTGTCGAAGCTTACTTAGATGATCTTGATGCTCACTCTCGCAAGATAGTATATCACTCCACTCACCTTCGATTAGTATTTGAGATATGTTGTTATTATCGCATTTTGTTAAACCCTCACAAGTGCATATTCTATTTTAGGTCTCGTCTTCTTTTAGAATTCATAGTTTCTAATCATGGGATCATGGTAGATCCTATGAAGGTTGAGGCAATACTTCGATTCCCTCCCACGTGCAACATTAGACAACTTCAAGGTTTACAGGGGAAGGCTAACTTCCTACATCGGTTCATAATGAACTATGCTAATTTAACTAAAGGTTTCATGCATATTTTGAAGAAGGATACTTTGTTTATATGGGATGAGTGAGCCCATGAATCCTTCGGTGCTCTTAAGAAAGATTTGGTATTGAAGCCTATGTTGAAACCTCTAGACTACAGTAGAGAATATTTTCTTTATATTGTAGCTTCCGAAGGGACGGTTGGTATGGTTCTAGTTTAGTAGGAAGATGAGCTCCATGAGCACATTGTCTACTATCTCAGTCGAAACCTAGTTAGTACTGAACTTAATTACTCTCACATGGAGAATCTATCCTTAGTCGTCGTACATGCGGTTCAAAGATTACGACATTATATCTTACTTTGAAAAACTATTATGGTTGTGTATATCAATCCATTTCAATACATCCTCACCAAGCATATCATAGGGGGGAAATACAACATGTGGATTGTTATTTTGCAAGAATTCGATCTCGATTTTTCTTCTGTGAAGTCTAAGAAATCACTAGTTTTTGTTGAGTTGAAATCAGAATTCCCTTGACTAGATGAGGACATTTTTCATGACGATTCGTTCGTGGATGAACATATTTTCCTCATCTCATATTTGTACCCCTGGTATGGAGACATTTTGATCTATCTTCTAACCTTGAAGCTACCCCAACATCTTTCGAGAGGTGATCGATGACGTATACGTCATCAAGCTAAAAACTCCCTTATTATCAACAACACTTTGTATCGTCGATGGGTAGATAATATTTTACATCATTTCTTGACTCACGAGGAGCTTGTGAATATTCTCAATGACTGTCACAGTGGGGCATGTGGTGGTCATTTATCCGGGCTTGCAAAAACCCAAAATATATTGCGAGCCAGTTATTTTTGGCTATCAATTTTTAAAGATTGTGTTGAAATGGTCAAGAAGTGTCACCCTTTCCAAGTGTTCACTCAGAAAATGCTCTCACACCCAACCCCTCTTCACCCAGTTGTCACCGTTAGTCCCTTCACCAAGTGGGGGTAGATTTTGTGAACTATAACCCATCCTCGACTGGGGGGAACCATCATATTATTGTGGTCATGGATTATTTTACTAAATGGGAAGAGGCCATGCCTATCATTAAATTTGATGGTAAGACTTCAACATTCTTCGTATTCAACTAGAACATAGACCAATTCAGAATCCCTAGAGATATTGTCACTGATCTTGGTAGTCACTTTCATAATGAAATGATGAAAGAGTTAGCATAAAAATTGGGGTTTAAGCATATTCATTCTTCCCCTTAATATCCCCATGAAAATGGACAAGTAGAGGTGATGAATAAATCTCTCAAGAAAATTTTGAAAAAAATTGTCAGCCAGAGTAAATGTGACTGGCATTTGATGCTTTACCCTGCACTTCGGGCATACCAAACCACGGTAAATAATTCCACTGGATTTTCTCCTTTTTCAGTTAGTACATGGCGTGGAGTTGATTCTTCCAATTGAATGTGAAATCCCTTTCCTTAAGTTGGAAATTAATCTCCTACCTGACACATTCGATCTTGAAGAGTGCCTCATGCAACTAGAGCACCTCGATGAGTAGTGTCAATATGCCTCTATTGATATTTAAGCAAATAAACAACGTGTTAAGGTTCAGTATGATAAGTTTGTCTATCCCCAACAGTACGTTGAGGGCTATTTGATTCTACTTTATGACCAAGACAAATAAACGTTTGGGGTAGGTAAGTTCAACCCCATGTGGCACGATCCTTATATCGTGTGGTGTGTCTTAGAGAAAGGAGCCTATGAATTAGAATATTATTAAGGGAATATATTGGATGAGCCCAGAATTAAAAGGTATTATTCTTGAGCCCTCAAAATTGGGCATGACCTTTGTATATTAGTGTATCTTAGTGTATATACATATTTATCCCATCCTTTGTGTCATTGACTTGCTTATCAATTTTTCTCTTGGTTAGCATATGTCAATGGAGTCTTCAGTTTACTTAGGATTCTCGAACAATGTCTGTCGTCATACGCAAAACATGGCTTCCACTACTTGGGTCATTTACTCACCTAAGGGCCAACTGGTGTCTTCAAGTGGTGTTCGTCTAGAGCCATCAATGAATAATGTGGTTGAGTATAGCATTGTTATAGAGGTATTAAGCGACACCATTTCACATGGTGTTCTATCTTTAGAAGTTCATATAGACTCCCAGTTAGTCGTATGTCAGTTGAATGACAATTACCATGTGCGAGATCCTACTCTACTCTGACGATTCCTACGGGTACTATTTTTGGAACGATACTTTGATTTTATTACTTATAATCACATCCCTAGAAGTTCTAATCATGTATCTGATGCATATGCTAATTATAATTTAGATTGGAATTTGTCACATAACTCAGCAAATAAAACACATTCATACATTGTAACATTGTAACATATATAAGTAAAGTCGAAGACCAATTTTTTTTTTTAATATATTTCATCCTTTCGAGTTCAAAAAATATGGTGTCATAGTACAAAATGGGGCTCACACCCTCAAAATACATATATGGTCGGTATACAAAATGAACATGGAATATACACCTATGACACCATATGTGTATCATGATAGCACACTACGACATTTGCAAGATGTCATAAGAGTCGCACCCATGCACAGGGTACACCCACCACTTGTCGTTGCATCACCTCTAAAAAATCCTCCACTTGAGCCATAGGAATCTTGTGCGTCAATCGAGACAGGTTCCCCTGCACATTATATAGCACTCTCTTCGCATCCCCACCCACCATCTCATCTCCTCGGCCCCTTTGTTGATGTCGTGGGAATCCCTTTGTCTGTCGCGGACCTACATCTGCGTAAGAAAGAAATTGTTAATACTTAACAATATGAAAAAATATTTGCAATATTTTTTTCCTTTATCAAAATTGAAAACCACAAAAAAATGAAATATATAAAAACATTTCTTACCAATATCATCATAGGTGGAACTAGGTGGAAAAGACATGTCAAGATCCCCTCTGTATGGATAGTCGTTAATGTTATGACCTGTCAGTGCCACCATAATAAGAACTCATCATTGTAGGGAGTTGGAACCCTACCACCTCCTAGATACCTCATCATGTTAGTCCACCATGACATGTCTGGATCATGCATTCCATGTGGAGTAGTCTCTACTCTAGTGCTCAAACCTGGAACCCTCTCAAAGAAAAAAACTACAAATTATGGTTGCAAATCAGAAATTTATCTTTCGCCCTTGTTTGCAATCCGTCAAATGACACTTCATGTTAGGATTTAGCCAATAGTGAAGCACACCAGTCATAAATAGTGGGTCTTAAACACTCCACTACATAGAAAATGAGCGGCCTTGAGGCCTAGTGCAATGAGGTCGACCCAAAAATCCATGTGAGTACAAGCACACCGATATTTAAACTCATGTTCTCGATTTCCCTTATAGGGAGTTGGAAACTTACTTTGTCTGTTCCTGCAACATAGTGGGTGGAAATGTACTCCTCCATAGTCATAACACCCCCAAATCCTCAAGCCTTGAGATTCACTACCTCGCCTCAGAGAGACAATCTTGTGATAAAGTATATATCATCCACTTCAATCCTCAATGGTTTCCCATTGATATTGAATGACTCTGTCTCTGGATCCTAGTAGTTTACTAGTAACTAGAGTAACCTCACCTGAGCCCTCATTCCCATGAGAGCCCAAAATTTATAAAGGCCACATCGTTTTTAAGCTTGTTGGACCCTTACATCTCTTCCCACTGCTACATCTATTTCCTCATGCTCCCTTTCCCTCCATTCAATAACCATCCTGGAAAGGAGAAACCATTTTTTGAGTTAAAACCCTTTCAAAATCGTGTTTAGAGACTTGTATGCGGGTTAACTTGGTAACAATCATGTATAGGGCTTCATATATGCATGCAGGCTTCATTTTTCCCGCATATATGAGTTCATATATGCGACCCAATGATTTGTCACCCGCGTATACCCTAGTTTCCATGTTACGCCCTCTAATACTAAAAACATGGGACCTAAAACTAGAATTTAAACCATTGAAATTGAAGAAGAGAGGATGGGAACTTAATTGGTCCAGACAGTTGCTGATTTCGTTGATCATATCTCCCACAATCAACACTTGAATATCGTGGGAAAAATGGCCTAAAATGCACTTTTGGGTGAAAAAACTCAAATGGTATGGTAAACTGTTCTATTTTTTATTATTAGTAGAAAAATTTTACCCACTTTCTTTAGTTCTTTGCTATTTTTTGACCTTATGGACTAATATCACAGTGTAAAGACTTGGTTTTTGGTGGTTTTGGCCAATATTTTTTGTAGTTTTCAGCATCGTACCGCCCGTTCATTCCTTCGACGGATATATTCTTTCACCGACATATAGGATAGATTTTCACTCAATTTTGCATTATTTCATCCTCCTATGACCTTGATCCATACACCCTAGGTATGAACCCATTTATTAGATACACAAAACCTTCTCACTGCTACTAGAAGTGTCATTATTTAGTGATAGATGCTTACCAAACATGGGTGCCCTAGTAAGAACCTTTGTGTCATTTGGTGCCCATGTAGAAGTTATTACATAGGACTGAGAGTTCCTTATAGTCCCAATATGAATTTGCGTTCGAACCCCATTTTCTTACTCACAAGCATTCTGACAATTACCTACAGGACTCCCCCCAAGTCTTGGTTAAGATATTTTCTGACTCCTGAAAAAATAAAAATATTGTCTAGTTAAGTTGTCTCTTTCACACTCATTAAATGGATTTGAAAGGATGTATATTTGGTATAAGTTTAACCATTTTACATACCAAGTAGACTACTTACGAAAAATGAATACTCTAGTCACCATTGGCTAGAAGAGTTCTCCTGGGTATTATTTTATACTTTTTCGGGCCTTGGGGACTAAATCTACGAAAAATGACATTTTTGGCATTAAGTTGTAATTGCATTTCATCATATTTCTTGCACTATTGATCGTATTGTTGGTTCCCGCTTTCTTGCTATAATCCTCTTACCTCAGGAAGTTGCATCCCTAGCCAAGCAGTGCCTTCCATATATCCTTTGCAACTTGACACCCTATACCCTTAGAGGAAACATCCCCCCGAGTGTACATACCCCACATGCACTTCCTTGCATTGAGCATAGGTATGTTCCACTGCTTGGAACTAGTTTCTTATACGCTACACTTGTTTCCTCTTCTATATCATAACATTTCTTTGCCTATGAAAAAACCAAAAAAAAGACTGGCGGAAAAAGAATATTATCTCATATTGGCAGTGGTCGTGTCACCTTTGAATAGAGAACAAACTATTGAGTCCACTTTCATCCAAATTTTGGGTTTAGCATGAACTTAGGAAGATGATCTCGTTACTTAGAGTTTACTCCTTCGACTGGTTATTCTACTATTCCCTATGGGGAGTTTGTTGATGCCTCCTGCATCACAATTTTTTTATCATCAATTCTATGTTTCTTGAGTTGTCCATATGTCTCATGCACTTGTTCAAAGGAGGTATTTAAGCCTGTGTCGGGAATTTCTCATAAATCTTGAATTTTCATGTTGGCCACACCCTTAGTGTATCTCAGAGTCACATGAAGTTGTTGTCCTACTGTGCACCTTGGGCCTACTTTAATTCTAGGTAGGTAACCTTGAACCCAAAAAATGCCATTTCCTCATTGGTCGCTAACTGGGGGGTTTCCCTTATGTTTGAAAATAATAACTATATTCACACATTGGGATTTTTGTAGTGTCTTGGATTCCATTAGCCTTATTGGTGGTTAACTCACCTTCATCTACAATTTTCCTTATTGGTTGTTATTCAGAGGATCTCTTCCTTGCACTATATGCATCTGGTGCATGCGAGGGATACAAAGGGTCATTGGTTCGTGAAAATCCAATTCATCTGAGCTCCTCCTAATAATCAAGATATTTATTTATACCTCATGTTGGATGATGAGAGATTCATTAATTCTCTCCTTTCAGCAGGTCTCCTTCCATCGACTTCAACTCATCTATTTTGGAAATGAGACCTAGAGTCCTATGAGTACCTAGAGGCTTGCAGTCATCAGTAGAAGGTTCTCCTGCCATCGACAGTTTGGAATACATCAATGTCTCCTGATTGATGGATTCTTCAAGTGTTCAACCTCAACACCCTTATTCACACCCATAGAATGTACTTGATTCCTTGATACATACTTTCATTATCAGTGGGTCATCTCGCATTTGTTAAGGGTATACCTTAATGACCAGTAATCAAACAAAGTCTCATTGTGTTTGACCTCAACTCCTCTATTCACATGATGTATACTTGCACCTTTAGTGGATAGTGTAGAAGACCTCCAGTTTACAGTAACACCATTCCTCATATGTTGTTGTCTTTCATTGGACCAATACCTACATGACTTCAATGATCAGGGGAGATCAAATTGTACTCCATTGTATACAAATATCTTCAGTTAATTTTGAGACTAGATTCCACTGCATCTTGTTCGTGACTATGATATCCTATGGCATATGTTCATTTTGTACTACCTATTCATGGCCATGAATAGCTATTTGATATATTTCCACATGGATCTGCAATGTAATTTAGATTGGCAACCATGTGTACAAAGTCATTATGAATTGTAATATTCTTATGAGAAACTAGTACTTCCAACTGAGTCTTCATTACTCCACTTATAGGAATTATAATGTATTTTGGCCATCACAGATAGTACTCTGACCTCACACATTAGGGGGCATCTATTACAACAAATTTTCCTCACTCCATGCAACTGGCTTAGATGGTCTTCCATTTCCCTCTATAGACTTGAAGTCCCTTTTTGTTCATTCCAGAGCCAAAAAGACATATTTTTCCACATATATGCACCCTATCAGTTATACAACAAGCGTATATGTAGGTTGCTCCACTGTAGCTCACATACATCGGGTTTGGTGCTCAAAATTAAAAATTATTTCAGGTTTCCATGCCATGTCATGAGATCCATGATCCTTGGCCTTCCATATACTAGAAACTCTCTGACTCGGCCCATTAGTTCCATTTGAAGACTACAAATTGAGCCATATCCAAGCCTTGCAAAGAGAACAATTCAATTTTGAGAAAAAATACACTCTGAAGAAATTTCACTTCATATTGAGTCTGCATCCCTTTGTCCTTGAAAGCATGAACTCCTTTTGTTCATCCCCCAAGATCTTTCTTCTTTGTGATGGAGAAACTCATTGACTCCTATATGTGAGCCTTCCTTTGGTGGAGAATTGAAGTGGTGGAGGCCTAGCTGGAGGGACTTAGTTTCTCGGTTCTGATATGTGTCGTTACAGAAGTTTGTCACCTATGTACTTTTGTTAATTATTTTAGTAAAAATACTCTTTTCTTGTCCAATTGATATCTTGCAAATATTTGAACTATTATTCCATGGGCGCATTTTTCATGTCTGTTAATGGATTATGCTAATCTATATGCTAAAATTATATATTATCAGCATATGCTTGCGTATCTTGGTTGTTGAGGACAAGTTGAAGGTATAAATATTTGGGTTGCGTGCTCAACGATGGTCTTCTTTGAACGTCCAGACGAGGTAGGCTCTTAGCCTTGTCTTGTTATCATTTCATTTATATATCATACTTGTGATTAGACTTTAGTTATGCATGTCATTCCATATGTTTTGGTTTACCCCTAGCCATAGAGAGATCTTCCTCGTAACACTTGGACTGAACAACAACAACGTGGGACGAAAAATCAATGCATTCAACAACCTCCTTCAAGGGGAAAAATTATTTTGACTCAAAAAAAATTGTAATACCTTCAATATAGAACTAGAGAGGTTGTTTAACAAGGAGAAAATTCCTTCCTAGGGCCTCCATAGTCATGAGCTAACAAATTTAATTCAAAGCGCACTTGCAAAATGAAAAATAGAAAATTTGAAACAAAATGATTTCCGGTTAATGCTTGGTTTGACGAGGAATGCAAAATAGCAAGGAAATTTTTGAAAGAGGAAATATAGAAAGAAACAAACTTAAAATCCTAAAATCATATTGTAAGAAATAAAAAAGTTGATTTCATGATCTCTAGGGAGGAACTAATCTTCGTGGGGAAAAATAACCCCAAGTTATTTTGGAAGGAACTTCAAACAAGAAAGAATTAAACTGGAAACAATATCACAACTTATCATTGGTTCGAGTATGAAAAGTAGATTTATGAGAAATATCCTAAGGTTGACCCCCCCCCCCCCCCCCCCTTGGCCAACACTACTTCTAACCTCTTCATCATGCAAGAGATTGAGGCGGGTATTAAAAAGTTGGGTGTTGGAAAAGCAAAAGATTTAGTTGAACTTCAAGAAGAATATCTAAAGTGGGGTTCAAAAACTCTTGCACCTCACATTATGAAAATTTTCAACAACATCATTCAACAGGGATTCCCCGCGGATTGGATAATGAGCCTAGCAATACCTCTTTTCAAGAGTGGTGATGTCAATAGTCTCTCCAAACATAGGACCATAATGATAAACCCCTTGTTTGCAAAGTTATTCAGAAGTGTGCTAGAAAATAGAATTAGAAAGTGGGTGGAAGAAGGCGATAAGCATGCTAAAGGGAAAGCATGTTTCATACCTAAACACTCCATGATTGATCATGGTATAAATCTAAGGAACATCATTGAAAAGTGTGGGAGAAAAAAGAGGAAGCCTTTTGTTTATTTTTCGATTTCAAAAAATCTGTTGACACGGTCCCTAGTGATAAGCTTTGGCATAGAATGGAGGAACTTGGGGTTCCTATGCATCTTAGAGTAGTTTTCCATAGATATATGAGGAGTTTAAATTCAAAATCAGAACTTCAGCCCGTACCTTTGAAATTTGTAGGAGTGATATCAGGGTCAAGCAAGGGTGCCCCCTGTCCCCTACCCTTTTTGGTTTATATATAGAAAAACTTGAAGAGTGGTTAAATCTACAAGATAGTGATGGTATTCTTTTGGGTGAGTTTGTGATAAGGATTGTTTTATATGTATATGAACTTATTTTGATTTCTAAATCTTCTCTTGGGTTGCAAGAACACTTGATTTCCCTTTTGAACTTTTTTAGAACAGTAGGGATGCAAGTCAATACTAGCAAGACGAAAGTGGTGGTTTTCTCTAGAAAAATAAAACATAACCAACATAAGTTTTACTTTTAAGGAAACACCGTTGAAGAAGTGGCAGATTACAAATACCTCAGAATTGACTTCAAAAAAAATCTAAGTTGGGAAGGTTGCAGAAAGAAAAGAACTTTGGGAGGTTGGAAAGTGTTTTATGATTTCCAAAATAAGTGTGGAGAGGAAGAGCTATGGGATTGGAAGATTATGCAAACTCTCTTTGGGATTTTAGTGATCATGGTGGTTATCTATGGTTGTGAAGTGTGGACCAATAATACATATGATTTACAGTGGAAGAAAATTGAGAATATTAAAAAATTCTTGATTACAAACAAGTTTAAAATTAAAAGTTCAGTCCCTTATGATATCTTGTTGAGTGAAATGGGGGTTTATCCTATTGAGGCAATTGCTATGGTGTGAATCATAAGATATATAAAAAAAATTGAGCAAATGGAAGACAATCATTGACCTAAGGTCATCTTCATTGACATATTGTGCAAAAGAAAGAAGACATGGATGCAGTAAAATAGTAAATGGCTTAGTAAATGGGATATTTTATTGCACAGGTGCCCTATGAACAATAAAGAGATAAAGGATTTTGTTATCGATAGGTTCCAAAAGTGAACTTGGGATAAAGGGCTAGGAAGAAAGAAAGAGTGTTATATTGAAGAGTTTAACCCCACTTACAATCATCATCAAAAAGCATACATAGGGACCAATATATCTTGGAGAGCCAAAATTCTTATTGATCAATTAAGAACCAATTCCCATCAACTTCATTGTGAAACCAGGCACTGGAAAAGACCAAAGGAAGCTTGGGAAGAAAGGGTGTGTATGTTTTGCACCTCCAAAAAAGTGGAAACATAAAAACATTTCATTTTAGAGTGTGAAGCCTTTAAAGAAAGTAGGTATAGCTATGTAAATATCTTGACAACTATCTCTTGGGATAATTTATTCAGTGAGGGGACTGTGGAGAAATTGGGGGCACTCATCATCGAGTTGAATATGAAAAGGGATGAAATGTAGAAATCAATGTGTGAGGCAGTTTGTCCCATAAGATATTGTTAGCCTCGTGGACGCTAAAATAATTTATTTATTTCTAGGAAATTGGTGAGGCCAGGCCTTCACTCGTGTCTAAAAGGGCACATGGTGTGTTTTTGGGTGGTGCAACAAGGATGCAGATGTGATTTTTCTCATCCCACATATATACTTGGGTAAATGTAGTAGGTATATGAAGTGAGGGGATAATAAGTGTGAGGGGTGCAAGGAGAAAGGATGCAAAGAAAAGGAAGGGGCACATCAATGGGGGGTTCACCCATGTGTACCATTGTGTTTGAGGGGATGGGGAGGTGATCTTTCCCCAAATATTATGTCTGGGGAACCATAATATTTGGATAATCAAGTGGGGGTTGAATTTGGTACACATCATCCAAAATCATTAAGTGTCAAATTGGGGGTTGACTTAGACACACATCATCCAAAATAATTAAGTGTTAATGTGGTGTGTAGGGTGTAGGGCATCGATATTTTGGAAAAATGTATGTGGAGTGATCACAATTCGCATTTCCAAACTATTTTTAAGTCATTTTATCAAAACATTATATACCCAAAAATGACTAAGGCATGTATACTTGAAAGATGCAACAATATTAGACACCAAAGATTAATTAGACTTTGAAAAGGGTGAACAAACAAAAACCAGGTTCAATGAAAACAAATCAAAAAATTGGCTCCTAGTCTAGGTGTATCTAATTTTTATTTTTATTGGAAATTTGTATCATCAATTTATATCAGAAACTAGAGAGGAGAGATGCCATGAGAAAACTATGTTGAATTTTTTCTTCACCAATGTAATTGTACACATGTAAATACATCAAGGCTTTGCCTAAAGATTGACACACTACCTTATCACAATCATAACTAGTTGAAAGAATATCTCATCACACATTAAACTAGGAGCTAATTTATATCTCATCCAACAACCTCCTAAAACCCCTCAAGAAGGCTATTCATGTAGAGACTTTTATATTTGACAATAATCAATACAATAGAAAATTTACGTGACTAAATATTAGCACACAAGACAACTATGAGTTAACTATTGTAATACTCCCATTTAACCAGTACTTTTCTTGTCGAGTGAGATCTTCAATATTCTCTAATCTACTACAACAAATGATTCTTGAGATCTTAAATATTATCCTATGCCGCAAATTATTCATTTGGTTTGACTTGGTATTTGTATTATGCACCTCGAGCATAGAGTCACCACCAAATTTTCAAAGTCCATCTAAAGGAACAACCATTCACTGAAATACATGGGTACTTAATCACTATAACCATCGGTCTAGTAGGAAGTCCTTCATGTGCATGGTTCATTCAACTTTGTGATTAACTCCCCCTGAATGCGAAAACAACTCCACCAACAATTTCCAAGAACTAACTAGTACAAGTGATGCACTTTTCTCTCTACTGACATATGTTCCTTGAATCTTACTTGGTTCAATTCTGACACACCTAGTCCAACATCACCCATAGTCTACAACCAACAAATGGCTCACCCAACACACAAGAGTTAACAACTCCTTATATCGATGATAAACTCTCCTTCAACAGTGAACATCAAACCTTCAATTGTGAATCTAATTCCACACAACCATTGTTGAATACCAAACCATACACCATAACCAAACTAGGGGTACACATTCCTATTTAGGGTTTACAATGATATGCCCAATTGCATTACACAAATTTTAAACCTTGCCCCAAATACATAGAACCATAATGATTTCCTTTGTTGATTTATTCTTCCTTGTGCTTCTTTGAAGTCATGTACATATTTAGTGTCTCCATCTTTGTCATCCACAATATGTAGCAAAAAAAAAAGCTTTTCCAATATTGGATTTCCTAATTCCAATATGGATGAAACCTTAAAACATCAAGTTAGATGACTCAACGTTACTTCCCATCACAAACCACTTCCAAAGAGATACATAGTTTTGACCATTTCTCTACAAATAAGAGTCATTCCCTATTTAAGGTACTCCCTCTTACATTCCTCTCATTTAGAACTTGGTCAAAACACATAATAAAACATTGTACAATACCTTCCATAGATGTATTTGAGTCCTTACAATGCTTCTCTCTCTCAAATAAACACCACTAAACCATCATGCTACATGACAAGAAACTATTTCCCATGTGACCAATCACATCATAAAATATACTATCACTGCACCATGACCCTTTTCTTGATGGCATCTAATTTATCTCTTACCATAAACTTTGCAACCTTGGACCTTTACTTGAAGTGTCAAATAACACCTATCATGCACCCCCAACTTCTCAAGAGAACAACTTGACATAAGCATACCTTCATTAGATTTTGATTTTCCCATATGGGTTTCCAGGGTAAATATTTGTATGTTATTGTGTTGCATTTCTACTATACTCTATTTTATATGTTTCATTAGTTAAAGAATCCAAATGAAGTGTTCATATTTATGTTAAAGCATTAAAAAAAAATAGTCTTCACATAATCGAGCATAGGGTCATTGCAGTTGTTTTAAGTTTATATTTTTTTTGGAAACTAAACCATTAGAATATACAAGGTGATTTACATATCAATATGGTTCAACTAAGGTTAAATTGAATGTGTTTTATGGTAGCAATGTGCTCCAAAATTAGCTTGATGTACTTCTTGAAGTAATTTTTCATAAATTGACAATGTGGTTCAATTAGAGACTAGAAAAAATGGTTTGTGGTAGTCATCTATTGAATTTTTAAATACAAAACAAATATGCACATTAGCTAAATGGAAATAATATAACATAAATTATGTAAGTGGAGGCACCTACACACCCAAAGGTTGGTTAGCACCAACTAAACAAAAAAATAATGGAGGAATACACCTCCATGAAATAACAACTTCAACTTGATACTTATATTGATAAAGGATAATAAGATACATAAGATAGTGGGAAAATAACTATTTATAACATACTATACAAACACCCTAACCCTAAGCTTAAGTCACATCTATAGGTATTTATTATATAAAAGTGTCATTTATACACATATATGACCTTATTACAAATATATTGATTACTGAATATGTTGTTTTTAGTGTTGCCACATGCCCTCCTCCTCACAAAAAAATTTGCCTTCAAAAATTTAAAATATAACCAATTGCATGCACTTTAGAACTCAAGTTATATACATTCTGCACCTTAGAACTTATGGCACATGGATTTTCTACTTTATGATGTTAAACATGTTCACTTTTACAACATAAGTCACATTTACAATGCAACTGATATGATAACTTAAGTGACAAAATTTTTCACTTTATAACTCAAGTGACTTTCACTTTACATAAATTCACTTGAAAAATAAAGAGAAAGATTTGAACCCTTGACCACTTATTACCAAAAAGTACCACTTAAATAGGTGAACTAAAAAGTAATTATGCGTAAAGCATAAGAAGAGAAAGGGGGGGCTCCCAGAGGTTTGGGGCTTTCCCTCTTCCCTGCAAATGATCGGTTCTTCCACTTCTAATGCTCTCACCATCACCATGCAATCCTCCACTCCATCTTACATCCCAACCCTATTATTTCCCTTTCTTCATATCACCATGATATCTTTCCTTGCACTTCATTGTTAAACTCGTGAATCAACTCCTTCATGCTTTTCTTCCACAACACACACTTCCTCAATAATTGGGTCATATTTCCCCCCCATCCTTGCATTGAAGACTACTTATCTAAGTTCAAAATAATTATACTTTTGTGTATATAATGTGAACTAGATATGAAGGAAGATTGATGCATATATGTTATTCTTTATAATCTTGGTAGTGCATTTTATGTTTTTGTATATACCTTTTATGCCACCAGAGAAGCTCTAGGGAGTTCTTATAAAGAAACCCTTCTTGAGTCCTTTTGTGATTATCTAATTCGAGAGCAAGATAATCTTGTGCAACTTGGATTGATCAACACTACAGGTACATCCAACAAAGCCTTACTGGCCCAACAAAAAGATAAATCAAGAAATCCCAATAAGAAACATCCTCACCACAACAACAAGAAAAACGAGGGTCCCAAACCCTCTCAACCATATTATGCTCCTAATGGTGACAAATAAGAAAAATCGACAAGTAACAAGACTAGTGACAAACATTCCATCTTTTGTGGGAAACATGGTCATGAGGAGTCCAAATGTTTTAAGAATATGGAAACTTTAGAAGCGGTGATGAAGAAGCACAACATCATCATTGATTCTACTTCTTCTTCTTATTCTCATGGACATGCACTTTCTACTTCTTCTCCTAATGAGTGGCTTATTGATTCTAGAGAATATTATCATATGGCTAAGGATAAAGCCATATTTTCTTCTCTTAATGAATTTAACACTAAAAAATTATTTGTTGGTGATGATAGATCTCTTAGTGTTGTAGGTTCTGGAACAATTCAGGTAGATAATGGTTATTTCAATGATGTATTATGTGTTCCAATTCTTTCCTGCAACCTTCTATCAATATATAAAATCACTTGTCCGGGTGAAGGTAAAACTATAGAGTTTTCACCTCACCAAGTTGTAATCAAGGTTCTAAAATATCCTAATCATATTCTCGCAATTGGAATTCCTAATGATATTACCAAGTTGTATAAGTTTGAAAAATTTAGGTCATCTCATTTTCCATCAGTTTTTGTTTCTCATAGCGATGAATTGAGAAAAATTTGGCATGAGCGGGTTGGTCATCTAAACTACCGTTCATTACATCAACTATGTAATCACGAAATGGTGATTGGTCTTCCTCTTGTTTCCTGCAGAGATGGTGTTTGTGTCAGTTATGTTCTTAAAAAACATCATCGCGAAAGTTTTGAAAAACATGCCTCTTGGCA
>JZKD02S0581850.1:0-16140 GCA_000966675.3 Picea glauca | reverse complement strand
GTCTGCAATTTCTACATTAAATATCCTTAAAAAATATTTGGAATTGATCTTTTATCTTTAAAAAAGAAGTGTGATGAATTTCCATGCTTAACTTTAATTCTACTTGCAATTACTTAGCTTTGTGTTGTGTTAATTAATTGATCTTTACGGCTAATTCGAAATCAGATTTAAGTTGTAATCTTGAAGCATTAATCATAAGATCAACTCATATAATAACATATGTTATGACCCAAGAAGAGGAATATATGGGGTTAAATGTATATGATATGACCCCAAGAGGAACACATGGGGCTAAATGTACATGTAATGTGTAAATGAATATGCATTAGGGTCAACCTAATAGTAAAGGGGCCTCATGTGTAATGTGTGAATAGGTATATATAGAGACCATGTATTCATTATTTATGACATGTGAATTGTGATGTATGAATGTATTTGGATATTTGGAGGAGGTTCTCATATTCTTTAAGAAGTTACTGTGTAACTCATCTCTCATCTATATTGGAGTTGTGCTCCATGCTCACATTATTGTATATGACATGTACTTTTGGTTTATTTTGATATCTTAAGCATTTGGATCATAACATTAAACATCCTTAAAACAAATTTGGAATTGATATTTTATCTTTAAATAAGAAGTGTGTTGAATTTCCTTGCTTAACTTTAATTCTACTTGCAATTACTTAGCTTTGTGTTGTGTTAATTAATTGATCTTTAAGGCTAATTGGAAATCTGATTTAAGTTGTAATCTTGAAATATTAATCACAAGATTAAATCATATAATAACATAACTAAACTCTCTTTAGCTCCCACTTGATACTATAACACATTGAGCTTAGTTGGCCTTAGGGAAGCCCTCCTTGATTAGGTCCATCCTTAGTCTAAAGTGAGAAAGGCAAAGCCACCGAAGTGACAATGGTGGCTTGTCAAGTTGTCTTTGGGGTCTCATCCTTGTGCTTAGGAATTTTACACCTAGTGAGACCTCAAGTGGTAACATTTTGGTGTTGTTTTTGGGAACAAAGTCCATTACCCCGAGTTTAGAATACCTTAGATTCACATATGATGATCATTGATTTAAATTACAATCAACATTTAAGCTCATCTGATGACTCCACCAAGTGAATCTTTTCCCAAGATATATTCCACAAAGGACATCCTCTCGACACATAGTTCACTTGATCCCAAAACTAGAGAATTATTATCACAAACAAATCAATAGACTCTAGAACTCAAACAACCTAGACACCCCTGTTGTAGAAGATATCAGGGGTTTGTTTGAGAGAAACCTTCCAAATCCCACCCAAGTCACAATGGATGATTGGATTGATGAGATTTAGAGACCATTTTACTTCACCGACATCCAAGATATCCTCATGACATGCCTAAAAAAAGTTGCATATGTTCTAGGGAAATAACATTGTTTCCACCATTGATCATTGGAAGACATTTAAGACTATGACCATGAAACACGTGCACACCAAACATATGTTTTCATGAAATTGTTTTCCCTCTCCCTAGAAGATGATGATTTAGATTGGTTCATGGCTTTACCTACAAATAACATTAGCATATTAACTCAAATGGGAAATTTATTTAAGGAAAAGTGGGGAGAAAAGAAGGAAAATATATACTTACTTGCCACTCTTAGTATTTCCAAGAGAAATGAGAATGAGACAATTGAGGAATTCAACAAGATATTTAACCAAATTTTCCAAAGACTCAACCAAAACATCAAACCCCTAGAGCCAACTATCCTCTTTTACTATCTTGATTCTTTTGAGGGAGACTTAGACTTCCCCCTAAGATAGAAGGACCCCTAAACCCTTGGAGCTACCTAGGAAGCAACGATTAATATTGAGAAGAACATGAGTGCAACCAATAAGGAAAATCAACCAAGTTCATCTAGAGCTCATGCGATCCAATGTGAGCCTAAGAAGGTGGTAGTAAATACTGCTAACCCATCTCTTGGTCAATTGACAACCATAACTGAAGCCTTAAAGTGCATGGAAGCAAAATTTATGCAACATAACAAAATGTTATAGAATAGGCTTGTCTATTTGGAGAGGTAGACCCAACCAAGTAAGTATCCACCTAGGGGGAATGATGTATGGGATAGGCCAAGGCCTCCTCATAATCTAAATTTATATTGAGATCAAAGAGTTATAGTCCCTCTAAACAACAATAATGTAGAGGATCATGAGACGTTACCTTGGTGCAACCCATGTGAGCAACTTCATGACCAAGACACTTGCCTTTATATGAGAGATGTTACCTGACAAGCAAGAGAATCAAACAAAGAGGAGATAGGTGGGACTAATGCAAACGACTATGTAGGTGAATGGATAGACATCGTGAATAATGTCACAACATACAATGTTCTAATGAGAAGATGAAGAAAATTAAGGGAAAGAGTATTGATGCATTTACTATTGATAGAGACCTCCCCCCCAAGCCTTCCCAAGAAGAGATAAAAAGAAATATTTGAGAAAAGGGACATATCACATACCAAAAGAGAGGTAAGTCAACCTAACCTGAAACCAACCCTACACAACAACCTCAAAGTTTTTTCAAGGGTAATCAACCAATTGATGTCCTCATTGGGGGTTCAACAACAAGCCATGTTGAGAATGTGTATGCCAATATGAACATTTATCTAGTGCAATACTTGACGAAGGTTCACGTGTATGTTCCCTTAGTTGAGATTATGAAGATCTTGAAATAAAAGTGTTGATCTAAAAGACTGTTTTATGATCTTAAGGTCAACCTCACGAGGATATGAATTCCCCTACATTTTTATAAAGGTGGTGCTCCTCTTTGGCTGAAATGTTGGAAGATTCTTGGTATGGTTTTACAATGAATGAAAAGGGTGAATTCTAAAGAGAAAACCCTAAAATATCTTCCAAGAAATCTTATATATACAAATGTACAACCCTTATATACATTTATGAAAATATACAAATATACATTAGATCATTTAAAGAAAGAAAAGATAAAGTGTGTTAGCATAGATTTGTGTCTACTAGGTTTTGGAGTCTCCTTTCAACAAACATTCCTTTCTTTCTTGTAAGATAAACTAAACTTGGAATCGAGTATGACTTTTGCAAGATGAAGAAATGAAAGGTCTTCAAAGAACTTTAAATGATAACTCCATTACAACCAAAAACGATTTTGATAGACCATACATTTGAAACCACATTCTTTCAACTCAAGTATGAGAAATCACTAATGTAGTTCCCCAAATAATTATTTGTAGGAGAAATTTATAAAAATATTTCAATATGATAAGTTCAATAATGTCAGAAACAAAAGAGATGAAGTAGCTTCAAAAGATTTCAATGACAATCTCATGAACTGAAATAAACCATATCTATTTTTTACAAGTAGATATTTCACTCCTTTGGACCTTAAATATTACAACATGACCGAAGATTTCAAAGAAAGAACTGCTTAGAACCAAATATTCCCATTCTTAATACATTCATGGAAGATTTGATGGAAAGAAACAAAAAATAAGATGATGCAAAGTGACAAGATTTAGCAGGCCAGTCCATTGAATCTTGAAAAGATAGAGCTTTTCTTCTTCCAGACTCTTCATGACTGTCGAAACTTTTGTCTGCCATCCCCTTGACAATGCCTTCTCTTGCCCTTTTAAAATATGCTCTCAATGTTCTTGAAGTAGTTAGGGTTTGTCTTTGTAGAAATTTCCACAATTCCTTTATGGAGTAAACTACTTTTAATTTTTAATTTATTGAATTCCCATTAATGACTCTTTTTCATTGAAATTTGTGCCTCCAAGAAGGGCCCACATATTCATTTAGTTTATTTAATGAAATGTATTCTCAAATTTTCAAGTTGACTGATTTTAACAAAAGTGGACCGTGTTTTAATTTTTTAAGTAAGATATTTTCCCTTTCACCCATGTAAAACATTCTAGATGCAATATTCATCATCTCAACTTTCCAACGAGTCTTTCTGAGTGTGATCTCAAGTTATAAGCTCAGGAAGTTGAGGTTCCAAGAAAATTTATCAGCAAGCCATGAAAACAAAGCTGACTGTTCTTTCAATTTATAGGAAAATTGTGACCAAATTCAGTCTTGAGACCTATCCCATTGTCTTCTCCATTGAATAAATTTTTCAATGAGGTATAATTTTCCCAACTTGGAAACCCTGATCTTGAGTTATGAACTTCTAAAGATCGTTCCTCAACAACCATCCATCAATTTTGTGAGTTAATCCTAGCCCTTCATCAAAATTTGCCTTTGTAAAAAAAATTCCAATCCCATGTGCATTGTGGTCAAGAATTTACCATGAAAAGTTTACCATAGTTCTCATGTGGAAAAAATGAGACTATAGACTTTGGTGTAGCTCTCGTGCCTTAGGAAAAAATCATGAATTAATAAAATTTTGATGACCCAATCAACGTCCAATCATAGCCCAGTCATAACCTGGCCAACACCCATGTCATTCACCATGTGTCACCCATGGGTAGGTCCACGTCACCGCCACATGTCATTTGAGGATATGTCCATGTCACCACCACATGTCCTAGTATGGTAGGTCCACGAAAAGGGGGAAGAAACTTAGGATATGAAATAATATTAAAAAATTAAATGCAGGGTTTATAGAGTTACGTGAATGCAGAGGTAAAGGAGGTAGGTGAGGGGATATAAAATGGTAAAAATGACTAAGTATGAGGTGAAAAAGGGGAATGGAGAGTGCACTATGGAGTATGCAGGACTACAGACCTGTGGACCTAGAGACTCAAGAAAAAGTTGATGGATGGTATGTGGCTCCACATCCACATTTCAAGAAAATGAGAAAGTGTGAAAAAGGTGAAAAGTGCATTGTTGTGGACCTGCAGACCTAAAGACATGTGGAAAAAAGTAAATGGGGTAGTAAGTTGTCCCGCATCTGCATTTGAGAAAATGATTAAGTATGAAAAAGGTGAAAAGTGAAAAGTGCATCATGGAGGACACTGAAGTAAGAGGTGTAATTTGTAGGTACTGGGATTGCGGACCTACGGGCATGCAGACCCAAGACTTGTTCCAACCCCACATTGTTACTCCCACATAACTCAAATTTGACTAAGTGTTGGAAGAGTAAAACATGGTAAGTGTTGGGGAAGTATATAATGGAATTACGTGAAATATGGTACGTGAAAATAAGAAAATGGAAATGAAATATGAAATATGGAAAATAAAAATGGAAAAATGTAAATGAATTACGAGAATGAACTAGAAAATGGAAATGAACAAAGAAATTGTGAAAATATGGAAAATGGAAATAGGAAAAGTAAAATGGTAAATGGAAATGTAAAATGGTAAATGAGAAACGAAAATAAATAATGAAAATAAATAAGTGGTGGGTATTATGAAACTTAACTAAGTGGATAATGAAAATGAAAATAGGCAAGTATGGAAATGGGTTAAGTATGGAAATGGTTAAGTACGGGATGAAGAACTATGAAAATGTGTGGTTTCAAGAAAGTATGTGGTTCTAAGAAGATGGGAATGTAGTATTCCAGATATAAAACAATATGCAAAACATAAATATTTTAGCTAGAAATGGAAGAAAAATAATGATATAACCATAACAATACTAGAATAATACCAGAATAACACTAGAAAGAGCACTTTGATTACTGATAGTAATGTTCACTTGCCTCTTCTAGGGCGAAACCTCTAGCAGAGCAACGCTCTATTACAATAATATCCAAGACAAGATTTATCATACCGTCCACTCCTATTTATACTAAATCTATCTATCCAAAAGAACAATCTAGAGGAAGATCCTTCTAGAAGTGGAAGTTTTTATTAGGTCTTCTTACATTTGGCTTATTCTTCCTTATTGTTAGGCCTTATTAATATTGGCCTTTATTACATGGAATTATATTATTCTACCTACGTGAGGGGTTAGGGAGGTTAGGTCCCTAACATGCCCTCCCCCTTGAAGAACAACCTTGTCCTCAAGGCTTTAGATGAGGGAATTGTTGTAGAATGGTGGTCGACTCCCAGGTGGCATCTTCTGGAGGTGTATCTTTCCATTGGAATAACACTTCCTGGATGGTGCGTTGACCAAGATGACACTCTCGCTAGGCCAAGACTGCTTGTGGCTGCAACCATATGGAACCTTCTTCATCCAACTCAGGGAGACTAGTTTGAGTTTGGCACTTAGTTCGAATCACCTTCTTTAAGCAGGAAACATGAAAAACAGGATGGAGCTTCAACTAACTTTTTAGAGATAACTGACATGCCACTGATCCCACACACTTGAGCACTATATAAGGACCATAAATTTGGGTGCAAGTTTATGACAGTGTTGAACTTTGAATGAAGTCTTCTTATAAGGTTGTAGTCAAAGAAATACCCGGTCCCATTCAACAAAATGGAGTTTGAAACGATCTTGATCCGCTTGTTGCTTCATGCAATTATGAGCCATGACCAAATTGTCTTCGAGGGCAAGAAGAAGAGCCTCATAGACTGTAAGATTTTTTTCAACCCCTTGAAACTTCAAGACCCCTGACATATAGGAGAGAATTGATGGGGGATTTTGGCCATAGAATGCTTGAAAAAGAGTCATGCGAGTAGCTGTATGGTAAGATGTGTTGTACCACCATTCAACTAGGGGTAACCATTGATCCCACCGATTTTTCTTCTTAGATGCAAAACACCTACAATATGTTTCCAAACACTTATTGACAACTTCAATCTAGTCATCCGTCTGGGGGTGATAGGCACTGCTAAGATGCAATTGGGTGCCCTGTATTTTAAACAATTCTTACCAAAAATTGCTGGTGAAAGTGGGGTCTCTGTCTAAGACAATAGAATTAGGCATGCCATGAAGCTTGAATATATTATCCATGAATATTTGAGCCACTGTGGAGGCTATGAATGGGTGTTGAAGAGAACAAAAATAAGCATATTTGGAGAGATGATCTACAACCACGATGATGACTGAATTATTTCTCGATTTAGGTAAGCCTACAATGAAATCCATAGAAATATCTCACCAAATAGCAGGGGGAATTGGAAGAGGTCAGAGTGTTCCTAGAGCTTTGAAAGTTTCTCCCTTGTTGCGTTGATAGACCTCACATTCAACTACAAAGGTGCAGACGTCCTGTTTCATACCCTTCCAGAAAAAAGAACGTTTGACCCATTCATAGGTTTTGGTAAACCCTGAATGCCTGGTTGTGGGTGAGGCATGAATATCAGAAAGTACTGTGGATTTAAGTTGGGATTTCTTGCATAAATACAAATGGCCTTTGTAGCGAAGTTCTTCCTTGTGCCAAGAGTACCCTGGAGAAACTGAAGAATTGTGTTGTAATTGGTGGAGCATGCTAGAAATTTTGGGGTCTTGTAGCCATTCCTGACAAATAGCTTGGAGCCAATCTGGTACAATGAAGGAGAGGGAGAAAAGGGATCCGTCTTCTTCATATTTCCGGGAAAGAGCATCGACCACTACATTTTCATTGCCTTTCTTGTAAATGACCTCATAATCATAGCCAAATAGCTTGGTCACCCATTTTTTCTATGCCGGGGATGAAATTCATTGTTCCAGGAAATACTTGAGACTTTGATGATTATTTTTGATTTGGAATCGTTGACCCAATAAATAAGGATGCAAGAGATTCACAACATGAAGAATAACTAACATTTCATTTTCATAAATGGATTGGCCCAAATGTCACTCTGGAAACTTTTTTCTAGTGAAGGCCAAGGGCCTGCCATCTTGCATGAGGACGGATCCAATTCCTTTCCTAGAAGCATCACATTCCAATATGAATGTCTTTGTGAAGTTTGGGAGGGCTAGGACAAGGGTCAGGCACATAATATCTTTTAAGGCTTAGAATGCATGATCTGCAATTGAAGTCCAAGTGAAAACATTATTTTTAAGGAGATAAGTGAGAGGATCTGCAATATTTCCATAATTCCGGACAAACTTCCTATAATAGCTCGTTAAACCCAGAAAATGACGCAAGATAATAATATTTTTAGGGTGAGGCCAATCTTTCATAGATTCAATTTTCTTAGGATCCACTTGGACACCATCCTTGCCGACAATATGACCCAGGTAGTCCACTTCGGAGGCACCAAAGGCACATTTATATTGTTTGATGAAAAGTTGGGGCTTAGAGAGTAGATGGAGAACTTGATTCACATGGGAGAGATGGGATGACCAAGTTTTACTATAAATGAGAATATCATCAAAGAAAACTAAGAAAAAATGACGGAGAAAATGACGAAAGACATGATTCATAAGACTTTGGAAAGTGTAAGGAGCATTACACAATCCAAAGGGCATTACTAAGAATTCATAATGACCCTCATGAGTGTGAAATGAAGTCTTGGGAATGTATTCTTCTTTCATATGGATCTGGTGGTATCCAGAACTTAGATTCAATTTGGTGAAGAACTGAGCACCACTCAATTCATCCAAGAGGTCATAAATGATAGGAATGGGGAATTTGTCTTTGATTGTGAGTTTATTGAGGGCACTAAAATCAGGACACATGCGCCAAGTACCTTCTTTCTTGAGTATCATGACCACAGGAGAAGAATAGGATCTAGTACCAGGACAGATAACACCAAATTCTAGTAATTCATGAACACTTTTCTCAATTTCATTCTTCTGGGAAAAGGGATGACGATAAGGATGAACATTGGGAGGAAGATTGATCAGGGTGAGAGGGATGGAATGATCATGGACTCCATGGGAAGGGGGAAGTTATTTGGGGGTGGTAAAAACAACTTGGTGGCGGGAGAGGATAGATTGGAGGTTAAGATGCGCATAAAGTGTCTCAACATCATGAATGGAGTGGATTTGGGCTATAATTCCCAAATCAACTTTTTTGAGGAGATTTTCCATGTGATGGGAACTGATGATCTCAAGAGAGCCTGCTGTGATGCCTTGGAAATTATATTGTTGTCCCTCCTGTTAGAATTGCATGGTTAAGTGCTTAAAATCCATGACAATGGGGCCTAGAGTGCATAACCATTCGACACTAAGAACAATGTCACAACCACCCATGTCTATAGAAAACATATGGGATTTCAGGTGATACTGAATAATTTGGAGTCATAGATTTTGACATCGTCCCCCACATTTCATGGAACCACCATTGACAATCATAATTTGAAAATTATTGATGACATGAATGTAACAATTGACTTCTTTGGAAATGCAACGATGAATAAAGTTATGGGTGCTACCACTGTCCACAAGGATGATGACTTTCCTATTTTTGATGTAACCAATTAATTTGAGATTCTAGGGAGCAAAGAATCCAGTGAGGGCATTAAGTGAAATCACCGAGTCAACGTCTGGTGGATCAAAGGGTGGGGTGAGATTAGATGGAGGTGGTAGTTCCTCCACAAGAGGAACAAAAACATCTTCTTCAAAGAGATCCTCAGCCACAACCATAAAAAGATTTTGTTCCTTACACTTGTGTCCAGGAAAATATTTGTCATCACAATTATAACAAATACCCTTGAGTTGACATTCATCCATTTCAGCGCTGGTTAATTTCTGGATCTTGAGGGGAGTTGCAGGAGGGGAAAAAATGTTGGGTTTAGGGCGAGGAGGAAAGGAGGGTTTGCGGGTCTAGGAGGATACAATCTATTGTGCTTCCTTGGATCGCTGAGTAGCTTCCAACCAAGTTTGGGGGCGTTCCATGAAAACATGGGCACAAATTTCATCTTTGAGGCCACTGATAAATCATTCCCTAAAGAAAGCATCTGACATGCCCTCCATTTTGAAATCCAAGTGCTCAAATGCAACAATAAAGTCTACCACTATCCCAAACTTCTTTAACTTGGTCAAACGACCTAAATGGTGGGTGTTAGAGTCAAAGAGGTCATAAAGTTCGGCCACAAATTGTGTCCAAGCAACATATCCTTGGCATGATTTTTTTTTCCATTGCCACCATTGCCATCATTCTAGATCCAGATGTAGGACACCATAACGAAGCTTGGATAAATCATCAATAATGCCATGCAAAGAGAAATAATGTTCCATTTGGGTGACCCATCCTGTAGGATCCAATCCATCAAATTTGTTCACCTCAATTCTGGGAGGGTGGAGGTCTTGAGAAAAGTGGGTAGTATGCAGACCTTGGAAATGGGAAGAGTCATGATAATCCTGATAATATGGTTGTTCAAAAGAGGAAGGGTTTTGGGAATGGCCCATGAAGTGTTCTTTGAGGTCTTTGAGGTATTTGATGTGGGAACATTGTTCCTTGAGGATCTCAATAGATGAATTGATTGAACTAAGGTTGGCATTGATAGTCTTGATGTCTTCCTGGTTCTAGTGGGTGTCAACAATCAAGGCATTGAGTTCTTGGGATTGTGTGGTAGTCATTTGGTTTAATGAGCAAGAAAATGGTATAGGGGAAACATAAGAGGTATGGAGGGGTGGGTGGGACCATGGAGAAGAAGGGTGTCAAATGATAGGTACCACTGCAATTAGGGAGAAAAGGGGGATCCAAAGGGATAAGAGACAAATAAGGGTGTCAGAGAAGGGTTGGGTCCAAAAAAAAAATTGTGTTAAAAATCATAGGTATCATTGAAATCAGGACGAAGAGAGGAACCCAGTGGGATAGGTCCCAAATAAGTGTGACAGAGGGACCACTATACTTTTTTTTTACTCCTATGGATTTATACTCCTGCTTGAATAATACTGTAGTGACGAAATGCCAAAATGCTTAACATGAAGAAATGTGTAGTAATTTCGCAACCAGAATGTAGAAGGCACAGTTGCATGGCAATAGATCTTATCTGTTCTGTTTTTTTTTTTTTTTATTTCCATCCCAAGGGGTAGGATATTTAGGGTTTCTATAGACAAGGGTTTGTCCTGTGCTATAGCTCTCTAATATATGTGCAGGTTCCAACAATAGTACTTGATCCAATATTTCAGGGCACCAACTAAGGAGGCTAGACCGTGCCCTTAGCCGTACTACCCAACTACCCAAGTACTAGAGAGTATCTTCCCGAGTGTTGTTCTCAGTGGAACTATAGCAGTTAGGTGGCTGATCGATTTATCTATGGAGGGCTTCATGAGATCTAGGATGATCTGTATACAGGTGTTTTCTAATGCATTACCACTCAAAGGGGTACCAACAAGGGTTACAAAGGTGGCCAACAGATGCGCCTTTAAGTACCACTTGTATTTCCTGCATGTATGACTCTCCGATCGTGAGTTTGTGTGCATAATGATAGATCTCTATAGCTTTAAGACGATGGAATACATCTCTACCTTGAAAAAATTTAACCCACAATTTTCTGTCGAGGAAGGTTCTCTTATAACACTTGTAGTATTCCATATATAAAATCGTATGCAGAACATAAATATTTTAGCTATAAATGGCATAAAAACAATGATATAACCAGAACAATACCAAAATAATACTAGAATAACACCAAAAAGAGAAATTTGATTACTGATAGCAATGTTCACTTGCCTCTTTGAGGGGGTAACCTCCAACAGAGTAGATTTCTATTATAATAATATCCAAGAAAATATTTCTCATACCCTCTACTCTTATTTATACTAAATCTATATATCCAAAAGAACAGTCTAGAGGAAGATCCTTCTAGAAGCAGAAGCTTCTATTAGGTATTCTTACATTTGACTTATTCTTCCTTATTGGTAGGCCTTATTAATATTGGATTTTATTACATGGAATTATATTATTCTACCTACGTGAGGGGTTAGGGAGGTTAGGTCCCTAATAGGGAATGGTACCAAGAATTCCAAGAACATAAGTGTGGTTTTGAGACAATAATCGTGGTTCCAAGAAAAATTAGTTGTGATGCACATGGAAAAAGTGCTCATTGGGTTGTTAGACAAAAACCTGGATATCTTGAGCATACAAACTCATATTTTTAATTCGTAAAATTCGTGACGAAGATATGATTGAGGGATACTCTATGAACTAATAATATTTCAAAATTATTTCTTCTGATATCTTTTTTTTTAATTCCAAGAGCGGGAAACCTAGGTGATCAAATGGTTTGATCAACATTTGGCTCCAATTGTGGGTTAGTGACCCCCTGTGGGTTGCTGAGAATCCATAATTTTGGTTTGGTTGCCTTCTCCACTGGTCTATGGAGTCATCTTCAAACATTACCTCCCTCTAGATACTTCTTTATTTTTCAAAAATTTGACTGAAGAAACAAACTATATACAAATCGGATCTACCTACCATATGCTATTTGAAAGAAAATGACACTTTTCAAGTGTAAGTAGACTTACAATTGAGCCATTCAAGTATCCAACTGATATGTGGAATGAAATCTATAATTTGAGAACATGTTAGGGATGTTATCAAGGAGTGAAAAGCATGCCCAAAGTGTGCTAGAGAAAAAACTGAATTAGATGTGCTCAAAATATGATTGCATTGCTTGGACAACAATGCTTTGGAACCATGATTCAATGAAATTAGTTCTTGGTTTCTTGAGAATTCTACTGTCCTTGGTTGGATGTGAAGTTTCAAATTTGAAATATATTCATCTTTCTCCTTATCACCAACTACATCCAATATTCTTGATTCATTGGTGACGTCCTGAAAGCATTCTTCCTTCATGGAATGGTAATCTTGTCTATCATTGTTCTAAAGATTAATTTATTCCACCAATTGTTCTTGTTGCCAATGCTCTTGTGAATTTTCATCATCTGTTTCAACATATTCCATACGAGTATGCTGGCTGAAATCTTTTTGTGCATTTGGTGGAGGTTCTTCAAATTCATTTTTGATCTTGCTACTCGAAAGATGTTCATATGGAGTATATGAGAGGTTGAAATCTTGCTCTTGCAAATTGTAATTTTCATTTTAGTTTTCAACTGTATGACTCGAAGAAAAAAAAATCATTCTTTGATTAGACTTTTCTTCCAAATCATTCACTTCATTGTCATGTGTCCATATGGGAGAGGGTGGGTGGGCATTAAAATTGAAAACATTTGTGATGAACTTTTCAACGAATGAAGTTTCCAACACATCCCAACTGGTAATGGTCCCAGGAAGCAATTAATAGAACCATTCAAGAGAATTCCCACACAAATTTTGTAAAAATAATCGACATGTGACATTGTATTCATTGAGATTGTAAATGTCACATGTTCTTTTGAAACTAAACAAGTGCCGCTCTGCATCCTCTAAAGTATTCCCAAAGAATGTGGAATTTTTTTCAATAGGAATATCAGGTATATGAAAATCTACCTCTGGCAGATTTAAAGGGATTCTATGTAGTTGTCTCCTTCTTTTGGTATCTCTTCCTTTTGTTGCGTTTTGAAAAACCATTGATGGACATGGTGGAGAAGGAAAATGAGCATTGGGACATGAAACTGATTTTTTGGTGGAGTTGCCATGAGGATTTTCTTGAGTTTCTTGAAACTTTCCAATAGAGTGGCTAGGGCATTTAAGAGTTCTTTTAATGGAATCGCCAGAGAGTTCATCCTCCTTAATATTTGATGGTTCTTGGTTATTTTTTAGGGAATTCAAATATCTCTGGACAATATTTTTATAAATCCCGTGCATCTAGAACAATAAACAATCTTCTTGAATCTTCTTTTTGAAACTTTAAAACATGGAGACTATAGTTCCTCAATTATATTTGAAACAAAGTCTCAGATACCTTGAAAATAAACCGGTTCCCAGTATGGTCGCCAAATTTTTTGATCTAAAAGATTGTTTTATGGTATTAAGGTCAACCTCATGAGGATATGAATCCCCCTGTGTTTTTATAGAGGTGGTACTCCTCTTTGGTTGAAATGTTGGAATATTTTTGATATGGTTCTACAATGAATGCAAAGGGTGAATGCTAAAGAGAAAACCATGAAAGATCTTCCAATAAATCTTATATATATAAATGTACAACCCTTATATACAGTTATGAAAATATACATCAGATCATTTAAAGAAAGAAAAGATAAAGTGCGTTAACAAATATTTGTGTCTACTAGGTTTTGAAGTCTCCTTTCAACAAACGTTCTTTATTTCTTGTAAGATAAATTGAACTTGGAATCTGTTATGACTTTTGCAAGATGAAGAAATGAAAGGTCTTCAAAGGATTTTAAATGATAACTTCAATACAACCAAAAACTATTTTGATAGGACATACATTTGAAATCACATTCTTTCAACTCAAGTATGAGAAATCACTGATGTAGTTCCCTGAATAGTTCTTTGCAAGAGAAATTTATAAAAACATCCCAACATGATAAGTTCAATAATGTCAGAAACAAGAGAGAGCTTAAGCAACCTCAAAAGATTTCAATGACAATCTCATGACTTGAAATAAACCATATCTATTTTTTACAACTAGTGAATTCACCCCTTTGGACCTTGAATGTTACAAGATGACTGAATATTTCAAAGAAAGAACCACTCAGACTAAATTCTTCTTGTTTTTAATACATTCATGGAAGATTTGATGGAACGAAACAAAAAAAAAGAAGAAGATGTAGAGAGACAAGTTTTAGCAGGCCAATCCACTGAATCTTGGAAATATAGATCTTTGCTTTTTGCATACTCTTCACCACTATAGAAACTTCTGATCTCCATCCCCATGATAGTTCCTTCTATTTCCCTTTTAAAATCTGCTCTCAATGTTCTTGAAGTAGTTAGCGTTTTCCTTTCTAGAAATTTCCACAATTCCTTTTTAGAGTAAACCACTTTTAATTTTTACTTTATTGAATTCTCATTAATGAATTTATGTTACTGAAATTTGTGCCTCCAAGTAGGGCCCACTTATTCATTTAATAAAATTTATTTAATAAACTTTATTCTCAAATTTTCAAGTTGACTGCTTTTAACAAAAGTGGACTGTGCTTTAATTTTGAGTAAGATATTTTTCCTTTCAGACACAAAAAACATTCTAGATGCAATCTTCATAATCTCAGCTTTCCAACGAGTCTTCCTGAATGTGATTCATAGTTTTGGATCTCAAGTTATAATCTCGAGAAGTTGAGGTTCCAAGTAAATCTATCAACAAGACATGGAAACAAAGTTGATTTTTATTTCAATTTCTAGGAGAATTATGTCCAAATTCATCCCTTGAGACCCATCCATTGTATTCCTCATTGAATTACCTTTCCAACGAGGTATAGTTTTCCCAAAACGGAGACCCAAATCGTGATTTATGAACTTCTAAAGATCGATGCTCAACAACTGTCCATCAATTTTGTGAGTTAATCCTAGCCCTCCATCAAAATTCGCCCTTTTAAAACAAATTCCAATCTTGCATGCATTGTGGTCAAGAGTTTTTAAGTGTTTATAATGACAAGTTTACCATAGTCCTCATGTGGAACAAAGCAGACTATAAAGACTTTGGTGTATCTCTCATGCCTTAGGAAAATTTCATGAATTAATAAAATTTTGATGACCTAGTCAACGTCCAATGATAGCCCAGTCATAACCAGGTCAGTTCCCATGTAATTCACCATGTGTTATCCATGGGTAGGTCCATGTCACCACCACATATCATTTGAGAATATGTCCATGTCACTGTCACATGCCATTTGAGGATATGTCCATGTCATTGCCACATGTCCCAGTATGGTAGGTCCATGAAAAGGGGGAAGAAAATATGCATTTCAAGAAAATAACCAAGTGTGAAAAAGGTGAAAAAATGCATCCACATTTGAGAAAATGAATAAGTATGAAAAAGGTGAAAAGTGCATTGTGGAGGACGCGGAAGTAAGAAGTGTAATTTGTAGGTAGCTGGATTGCGGAGCTACGGGCATGCAGACCTCGGACTTGTTCCAACCTCGCATTGTTACTCCCACATAACTCAAATTTGGTTAAGTGTTGGAAGAGTAAAACGTGGTAAGTGTTGGGGGAGTATTTAATGGAATTACGTGAAATATGGTAGGTGAAAATAAGAAAATAGAAATGAAATATGAAATCTGGAAAAGAAAAATGGAAAAATATAAATGAATTACGAGAATGAACTAGAAAATGGAAATGATCAGAGAAAATGTGAAAATATGGAAAATGGAAATATGAAAAGTAAAATGGTAAATGGTAAATAGAAATGTAAATGTAAAATGGTAAATGGAAATGAATAATGAAAATAAATAAGTGGTGGGTATTATGAAAATTAATTAAGTGGATAATGAAAATGAAAATAGGCTAAGTATGGAAAT
>JZKD02S0581828.1:0-16140 GCA_000966675.3 Picea glauca | reverse complement strand
GGTCCTGTTTTTCTAACAAGGCCTTGGGACAATATGCATCATCGATCCTATTTTCTCCCAGATCTTATTAAGATTGAACATGATGACTTTAGATCTACCTTAAGTGAGATGGTTGATCATTTCATGGTTCAATTAGATACACATGGTATTTATGCCAAAGGAAACATGGAGAATATTTCTCCTACGGTCATTATCAAAATATCTCGAATCCCTGGTAAATTTGAGAGTGTGTATATCGGTGCATATTGTTCGCCTGAAGAAATTCATATCTACACTGATCTCTTCAAACAATTTTGAGATGTTTTCACTTGGTCATATGAAGAGATTCTAGGGATCGACCCCAAAATTGCCAAGCATGAAATTAAAACCTATCCCGATGCTAAACCTGTTCAACAAAGTCTTAAAGTTGTTAATCCTTGGAAGTCCACTGCCATTAAGGAAGAGGTAGAGAAGCTACTTAATGTTGGTTTCATCTATCTGGTTCCCTTGAATGAATGGGTGTCCAATTTTGTTCATGTAAATAAAAAGAAAATAACTATTCGCGTGTGTATGGATTTTAGAGACTCGAACAAGGCTTTCCCTAAAGATAACTTCTGGACTCCTTCCATTGACCAGATTATTGACGAATGTGCAGGAAGCGAAGTCTTTTCTTTCATGGATGGATTTTTAGGATACAATCAAATTTAGATCAAACCCAAGGATCAACATAAGACAACGATTATTTTTCCTTGGGATACTTTTGCATACTGAAAAATGTCTTTCAACCTTAAAAACACCAGAGCGATCTTCCAACGTGCCATGAACTTTGCATTTCACGATATTAAGCACATTGTCGAAGCTTACTTAGATGATCTTGATGCTCACTCTCGCAAGATAGTATATCACTCCACTCACCTTCGATTAGTATTTGAGATATGTTGTTATTATCGCATTTTGTTAAACCCTCACAAGTGCATATTCTATTTTAGGTCTCGTCTTCTTTTAGAATTCATAGTTTCTAATCATGGGATCATGGTAGATCCTATGAAGGTTGAGGCAATACTTCGATTCCCTCCCACGTGCAACATTAGACAACTTCAAGGTTTACAGGGGAAGGCTAACTTCCTACATCGGTTCATAATGAACTATGCTAATTTAACTAAAGGTTTCATGCATATTTTGAAGAAGGATACTTTGTTTATATGGGATGAGTGAGCCCATGAATCCTTCGGTGCTCTTAAGAAAGATTTGGTATTGAAGCCTATGTTGAAACCTCTAGACTACAGTAGAGAATATTTTCTTTATATTGTAGCTTCCGAAGGGACGGTTGGTATGGTTCTAGTTTAGTAGGAAGATGAGCTCCATGAGCACATTGTCTACTATCTCAGTCGAAACCTAGTTAGTACTGAACTTAATTACTCTCACATGGAGAATCTATCCTTAGTCGTCGTACATGCGGTTCAAAGATTACGACATTATATCTTACTTTGAAAAACTATTATGGTTGTGTATATCAATCCATTTCAATACATCCTCACCAAGCATATCATAGGGGGGAAATACAACATGTGGATTGTTATTTTGCAAGAATTCGATCTCGATTTTTCTTCTGTGAAGTCTAAGAAATCACTAGTTTTTGTTGAGTTGAAATCAGAATTCCCTTGACTAGATGAGGACATTTTTCATGACGATTCGTTCGTGGATGAACATATTTTCCTCATCTCATATTTGTACCCCTGGTATGGAGACATTTTGATCTATCTTCTAACCTTGAAGCTACCCCAACATCTTTCGAGAGGTGATCGATGACGTATACGTCATCAAGCTAAAAACTCCCTTATTATCAACAACACTTTGTATCGTCGATGGGTAGATAATATTTTACATCATTTCTTGACTCACGAGGAGCTTGTGAATATTCTCAATGACTGTCACAGTGGGGCATGTGGTGGTCATTTATCCGGGCTTGCAAAAACCCAAAATATATTGCGAGCCAGTTATTTTTGGCTATCAATTTTTAAAGATTGTGTTGAAATGGTCAAGAAGTGTCACCCTTTCCAAGTGTTCACTCAGAAAATGCTCTCACACCCAACCCCTCTTCACCCAGTTGTCACCGTTAGTCCCTTCACCAAGTGGGGGTAGATTTTGTGAACTATAACCCATCCTCGACTGGGGGGAACCATCATATTATTGTGGTCATGGATTATTTTACTAAATGGGAAGAGGCCATGCCTATCATTAAATTTGATGGTAAGACTTCAACATTCTTCGTATTCAACTAGAACATAGACCAATTCAGAATCCCTAGAGATATTGTCACTGATCTTGGTAGTCACTTTCATAATGAAATGATGAAAGAGTTAGCATAAAAATTGGGGTTTAAGCATATTCATTCTTCCCCTTAATATCCCCATGAAAATGGACAAGTAGAGGTGATGAATAAATCTCTCAAGAAAATTTTGAAAAAAATTGTCAGCCAGAGTAAATGTGACTGGCATTTGATGCTTTACCCTGCACTTCGGGCATACCAAACCACGGTAAATAATTCCACTGGATTTTCTCCTTTTTCAGTTAGTACATGGCGTGGAGTTGATTCTTCCAATTGAATGTGAAATCCCTTTCCTTAAGTTGGAAATTAATCTCCTACCTGACACATTCGATCTTGAAGAGTGCCTCATGCAACTAGAGCACCTCGATGAGTAGTGTCAATATGCCTCTATTGATATTTAAGCAAATAAACAACGTGTTAAGGTTCAGTATGATAAGTTTGTCTATCCCCAACAGTACGTTGAGGGCTATTTGATTCTACTTTATGACCAAGACAAATAAACGTTTGGGGTAGGTAAGTTCAACCCCATGTGGCACGATCCTTATATCGTGTGGTGTGTCTTAGAGAAAGGAGCCTATGAATTAGAATATTATTAAGGGAATATATTGGATGAGCCCAGAATTAAAAGGTATTATTCTTGAGCCCTCAAAATTGGGCATGACCTTTGTATATTAGTGTATCTTAGTGTATATACATATTTATCCCATCCTTTGTGTCATTGACTTGCTTATCAATTTTTCTCTTGGTTAGCATATGTCAATGGAGTCTTCAGTTTACTTAGGATTCTCGAACAATGTCTGTCGTCATACGCAAAACATGGCTTCCACTACTTGGGTCATTTACTCACCTAAGGGCCAACTGGTGTCTTCAAGTGGTGTTCGTCTAGAGCCATCAATGAATAATGTGGTTGAGTATAGCATTGTTATAGAGGTATTAAGCGACACCATTTCACATGGTGTTCTATCTTTAGAAGTTCATATAGACTCCCAGTTAGTCGTATGTCAGTTGAATGACAATTACCATGTGCGAGATCCTACTCTACTCTGACGATTCCTACGGGTACTATTTTTGGAACGATACTTTGATTTTATTACTTATAATCACATCCCTAGAAGTTCTAATCATGTATCTGATGCATATGCTAATTATAATTTAGATTGGAATTTGTCACATAACTCAGCAAATAAAACACATTCATACATTGTAACATTGTAACATATATAAGTAAAGTCGAAGACCAATTTTTTTTTTTAATATATTTCATCCTTTCGAGTTCAAAAAATATGGTGTCATAGTACAAAATGGGGCTCACACCCTCAAAATACATATATGGTCGGTATACAAAATGAACATGGAATATACACCTATGACACCATATGTGTATCATGATAGCACACTACGACATTTGCAAGATGTCATAAGAGTCGCACCCATGCACAGGGTACACCCACCACTTGTCGTTGCATCACCTCTAAAAAATCCTCCACTTGAGCCATAGGAATCTTGTGCGTCAATCGAGACAGGTTCCCCTGCACATTATATAGCACTCTCTTCGCATCCCCACCCACCATCTCATCTCCTCGGCCCCTTTGTTGATGTCGTGGGAATCCCTTTGTCTGTCGCGGACCTACATCTGCGTAAGAAAGAAATTGTTAATACTTAACAATATGAAAAAATATTTGCAATATTTTTTTCCTTTATCAAAATTGAAAACCACAAAAAAATGAAATATATAAAAACATTTCTTACCAATATCATCATAGGTGGAACTAGGTGGAAAAGACATGTCAAGATCCCCTCTGTATGGATAGTCGTTAATGTTATGACCTGTCAGTGCCACCATAATAAGAACTCATCATTGTAGGGAGTTGGAACCCTACCACCTCCTAGATACCTCATCATGTTAGTCCACCATGACATGTCTGGATCATGCATTCCATGTGGAGTAGTCTCTACTCTAGTGCTCAAACCTGGAACCCTCTCAAAGAAAAAAACTACAAATTATGGTTGCAAATCAGAAATTTATCTTTCGCCCTTGTTTGCAATCCGTCAAATGACACTTCATGTTAGGATTTAGCCAATAGTGAAGCACACCAGTCATAAATAGTGGGTCTTAAACACTCCACTACATAGAAAATGAGCGGCCTTGAGGCCTAGTGCAATGAGGTCGACCCAAAAATCCATGTGAGTACAAGCACACCGATATTTAAACTCATGTTCTCGATTTCCCTTATAGGGAGTTGGAAACTTACTTTGTCTGTTCCTGCAACATAGTGGGTGGAAATGTACTCCTCCATAGTCATAACACCCCCAAATCCTCAAGCCTTGAGATTCACTACCTCGCCTCAGAGAGACAATCTTGTGATAAAGTATATATCATCCACTTCAATCCTCAATGGTTTCCCATTGATATTGAATGACTCTGTCTCTGGATCCTAGTAGTTTACTAGTAACTAGAGTAACCTCACCTGAGCCCTCATTCCCATGAGAGCCCAAAATTTATAAAGGCCACATCGTTTTTAAGCTTGTTGGACCCTTACATCTCTTCCCACTGCTACATCTATTTCCTCATGCTCCCTTTCCCTCCATTCAATAACCATCCTGGAAAGGAGAAACCATTTTTTGAGTTAAAACCCTTTCAAAATCGTGTTTAGAGACTTGTATGCGGGTTAACTTGGTAACAATCATGTATAGGGCTTCATATATGCATGCAGGCTTCATTTTTCCCGCATATATGAGTTCATATATGCGACCCAATGATTTGTCACCCGCGTATACCCTAGTTTCCATGTTACGCCCTCTAATACTAAAAACATGGGACCTAAAACTAGAATTTAAACCATTGAAATTGAAGAAGAGAGGATGGGAACTTAATTGGTCCAGACAGTTGCTGATTTCGTTGATCATATCTCCCACAATCAACACTTGAATATCGTGGGAAAAATGGCCTAAAATGCACTTTTGGGTGAAAAAACTCAAATGGTATGGTAAACTGTTCTATTTTTTATTATTAGTAGAAAAATTTTACCCACTTTCTTTAGTTCTTTGCTATTTTTTGACCTTATGGACTAATATCACAGTGTAAAGACTTGGTTTTTGGTGGTTTTGGCCAATATTTTTTGTAGTTTTCAGCATCGTACCGCCCGTTCATTCCTTCGACGGATATATTCTTTCACCGACATATAGGATAGATTTTCACTCAATTTTGCATTATTTCATCCTCCTATGACCTTGATCCATACACCCTAGGTATGAACCCATTTATTAGATACACAAAACCTTCTCACTGCTACTAGAAGTGTCATTATTTAGTGATAGATGCTTACCAAACATGGGTGCCCTAGTAAGAACCTTTGTGTCATTTGGTGCCCATGTAGAAGTTATTACATAGGACTGAGAGTTCCTTATAGTCCCAATATGAATTTGCGTTCGAACCCCATTTTCTTACTCACAAGCATTCTGACAATTACCTACAGGACTCCCCCCAAGTCTTGGTTAAGATATTTTCTGACTCCTGAAAAAATAAAAATATTGTCTAGTTAAGTTGTCTCTTTCACACTCATTAAATGGATTTGAAAGGATGTATATTTGGTATAAGTTTAACCATTTTACATACCAAGTAGACTACTTACGAAAAATGAATACTCTAGTCACCATTGGCTAGAAGAGTTCTCCTGGGTATTATTTTATACTTTTTCGGGCCTTGGGGACTAAATCTACGAAAAATGACATTTTTGGCATTAAGTTGTAATTGCATTTCATCATATTTCTTGCACTATTGATCGTATTGTTGGTTCCCGCTTTCTTGCTATAATCCTCTTACCTCAGGAAGTTGCATCCCTAGCCAAGCAGTGCCTTCCATATATCCTTTGCAACTTGACACCCTATACCCTTAGAGGAAACATCCCCCCGAGTGTACATACCCCACATGCACTTCCTTGCATTGAGCATAGGTATGTTCCACTGCTTGGAACTAGTTTCTTATACGCTACACTTGTTTCCTCTTCTATATCATAACATTTCTTTGCCTATGAAAAAACCAAAAAAAAGACTGGCGGAAAAAGAATATTATCTCATATTGGCAGTGGTCGTGTCACCTTTGAATAGAGAACAAACTATTGAGTCCACTTTCATCCAAATTTTGGGTTTAGCATGAACTTAGGAAGATGATCTCGTTACTTAGAGTTTACTCCTTCGACTGGTTATTCTACTATTCCCTATGGGGAGTTTGTTGATGCCTCCTGCATCACAATTTTTTTATCATCAATTCTATGTTTCTTGAGTTGTCCATATGTCTCATGCACTTGTTCAAAGGAGGTATTTAAGCCTGTGTCGGGAATTTCTCATAAATCTTGAATTTTCATGTTGGCCACACCCTTAGTGTATCTCAGAGTCACATGAAGTTGTTGTCCTACTGTGCACCTTGGGCCTACTTTAATTCTAGGTAGGTAACCTTGAACCCAAAAAATGCCATTTCCTCATTGGTCGCTAACTGGGGGGTTTCCCTTATGTTTGAAAATAATAACTATATTCACACATTGGGATTTTTGTAGTGTCTTGGATTCCATTAGCCTTATTGGTGGTTAACTCACCTTCATCTACAATTTTCCTTATTGGTTGTTATTCAGAGGATCTCTTCCTTGCACTATATGCATCTGGTGCATGCGAGGGATACAAAGGGTCATTGGTTCGTGAAAATCCAATTCATCTGAGCTCCTCCTAATAATCAAGATATTTATTTATACCTCATGTTGGATGATGAGAGATTCATTAATTCTCTCCTTTCAGCAGGTCTCCTTCCATCGACTTCAACTCATCTATTTTGGAAATGAGACCTAGAGTCCTATGAGTACCTAGAGGCTTGCAGTCATCAGTAGAAGGTTCTCCTGCCATCGACAGTTTGGAATACATCAATGTCTCCTGATTGATGGATTCTTCAAGTGTTCAACCTCAACACCCTTATTCACACCCATAGAATGTACTTGATTCCTTGATACATACTTTCATTATCAGTGGGTCATCTCGCATTTGTTAAGGGTATACCTTAATGACCAGTAATCAAACAAAGTCTCATTGTGTTTGACCTCAACTCCTCTATTCACATGATGTATACTTGCACCTTTAGTGGATAGTGTAGAAGACCTCCAGTTTACAGTAACACCATTCCTCATATGTTGTTGTCTTTCATTGGACCAATACCTACATGACTTCAATGATCAGGGGAGATCAAATTGTACTCCATTGTATACAAATATCTTCAGTTAATTTTGAGACTAGATTCCACTGCATCTTGTTCGTGACTATGATATCCTATGGCATATGTTCATTTTGTACTACCTATTCATGGCCATGAATAGCTATTTGATATATTTCCACATGGATCTGCAATGTAATTTAGATTGGCAACCATGTGTACAAAGTCATTATGAATTGTAATATTCTTATGAGAAACTAGTACTTCCAACTGAGTCTTCATTACTCCACTTATAGGAATTATAATGTATTTTGGCCATCACAGATAGTACTCTGACCTCACACATTAGGGGGCATCTATTACAACAAATTTTCCTCACTCCATGCAACTGGCTTAGATGGTCTTCCATTTCCCTCTATAGACTTGAAGTCCCTTTTTGTTCATTCCAGAGCCAAAAAGACATATTTTTCCACATATATGCACCCTATCAGTTATACAACAAGCGTATATGTAGGTTGCTCCACTGTAGCTCACATACATCGGGTTTGGTGCTCAAAATTAAAAATTATTTCAGGTTTCCATGCCATGTCATGAGATCCATGATCCTTGGCCTTCCATATACTAGAAACTCTCTGACTCGGCCCATTAGTTCCATTTGAAGACTACAAATTGAGCCATATCCAAGCCTTGCAAAGAGAACAATTCAATTTTGAGAAAAAATACACTCTGAAGAAATTTCACTTCATATTGAGTCTGCATCCCTTTGTCCTTGAAAGCATGAACTCCTTTTGTTCATCCCCCAAGATCTTTCTTCTTTGTGATGGAGAAACTCATTGACTCCTATATGTGAGCCTTCCTTTGGTGGAGAATTGAAGTGGTGGAGGCCTAGCTGGAGGGACTTAGTTTCTCGGTTCTGATATGTGTCGTTACAGAAGTTTGTCACCTATGTACTTTTGTTAATTATTTTAGTAAAAATACTCTTTTCTTGTCCAATTGATATCTTGCAAATATTTGAACTATTATTCCATGGGCGCATTTTTCATGTCTGTTAATGGATTATGCTAATCTATATGCTAAAATTATATATTATCAGCATATGCTTGCGTATCTTGGTTGTTGAGGACAAGTTGAAGGTATAAATATTTGGGTTGCGTGCTCAACGATGGTCTTCTTTGAACGTCCAGACGAGGTAGGCTCTTAGCCTTGTCTTGTTATCATTTCATTTATATATCATACTTGTGATTAGACTTTAGTTATGCATGTCATTCCATATGTTTTGGTTTACCCCTAGCCATAGAGAGATCTTCCTCGTAACACTTGGACTGAACAACAACAACGTGGGACGAAAAATCAATGCATTCAACAACCTCCTTCAAGGGGAAAAATTATTTTGACTCAAAAAAAATTGTAATACCTTCAATATAGAACTAGAGAGGTTGTTTAACAAGGAGAAAATTCCTTCCTAGGGCCTCCATAGTCATGAGCTAACAAATTTAATTCAAAGCGCACTTGCAAAATGAAAAATAGAAAATTTGAAACAAAATGATTTCCGGTTAATGCTTGGTTTGACGAGGAATGCAAAATAGCAAGGAAATTTTTGAAAGAGGAAATATAGAAAGAAACAAACTTAAAATCCTAAAATCATATTGTAAGAAATAAAAAAGTTGATTTCATGATCTCTAGGGAGGAACTAATCTTCGTGGGGAAAAATAACCCCAAGTTATTTTGGAAGGAACTTCAAACAAGAAAGAATTAAACTGGAAACAATATCACAACTTATCATTGGTTCGAGTATGAAAAGTAGATTTATGAGAAATATCCTAAGGTTGACCCCCCCCCCCCCCCCCCCTTGGCCAACACTACTTCTAACCTCTTCATCATGCAAGAGATTGAGGCGGGTATTAAAAAGTTGGGTGTTGGAAAAGCAAAAGATTTAGTTGAACTTCAAGAAGAATATCTAAAGTGGGGTTCAAAAACTCTTGCACCTCACATTATGAAAATTTTCAACAACATCATTCAACAGGGATTCCCCGCGGATTGGATAATGAGCCTAGCAATACCTCTTTTCAAGAGTGGTGATGTCAATAGTCTCTCCAAACATAGGACCATAATGATAAACCCCTTGTTTGCAAAGTTATTCAGAAGTGTGCTAGAAAATAGAATTAGAAAGTGGGTGGAAGAAGGCGATAAGCATGCTAAAGGGAAAGCATGTTTCATACCTAAACACTCCATGATTGATCATGGTATAAATCTAAGGAACATCATTGAAAAGTGTGGGAGAAAAAAGAGGAAGCCTTTTGTTTATTTTTCGATTTCAAAAAATCTGTTGACACGGTCCCTAGTGATAAGCTTTGGCATAGAATGGAGGAACTTGGGGTTCCTATGCATCTTAGAGTAGTTTTCCATAGATATATGAGGAGTTTAAATTCAAAATCAGAACTTCAGCCCGTACCTTTGAAATTTGTAGGAGTGATATCAGGGTCAAGCAAGGGTGCCCCCTGTCCCCTACCCTTTTTGGTTTATATATAGAAAAACTTGAAGAGTGGTTAAATCTACAAGATAGTGATGGTATTCTTTTGGGTGAGTTTGTGATAAGGATTGTTTAATATGTATATGACCTTATTTTGATTTCTAAATCTTCTCTTGGGTTGCAAGAACACTTGATTTCCCTTTAGAACTTTTTTAGAACAGTAGGGATGCAAGTCAATACTAGCAAGACGAAAGTGGTGGTTTTCTCTAGAAAAATAAAACATAACCAACATAAGTTCTACTTTTAAGGAAACACTGTTGAAGAAGTGGCAGATTACAAATACCTCAGAATTGACTTAAAAAAAAATCTAAGTTGGGAAGGTTGCAGAAAGAAAAGAACTTTGGGAGGTTGGAAAGTGTTTTATGCTTTCCAAAATAAGTGTGGAGAGGAAGAGCTATGGGATTGGAAGATTATGCAAACTCTCTTTGGGATTTTAGTGATCATGGTGGTTATCTATGGTTGTGAAGTGTGGACCAATAATACATATGATTTACAGTGGAAGAAAATTGAGAATATTAAAAAATTCTTGATTACAAACAAGTTTAAAATTAAAAGTTCAGTCCCTTATGATATCTTGTTGAGTGAAATGGGGGTTTATCCTATTGAGGCAATTGCTATGGTGTGAATCATAAGATATATAAAAAAAATTGAGCAAATGGAAGACAATCATTGACCTAAGGTCATCTTCATTGACATATTGTGCAAAAGAAAGAAGACATGGATGCAGTAAAATAGTAAATGGCTTAGTAAATGGGATATTTTATTGCACAGGTGCCCTATGAACAATAAAGAGATAAAGGATTTTGTTATCGATAGGTTCCAAAAGTGAACTTGGGATAAAGGGCTAGGAAGAAAGAAAGAGTGTTATATTGAAGAGTTTAACCCCACTTACAATCATCATCAAAAAGCATACATAGGGACCAATATATCTTGGAGAGCCAAAATTCTTATTGATCAATTAAGAACCAATTCCCATCAACTTCATTGTGAAACCAGGCACTGGAAAAGACCAAAGGAAGCTTGGGAAGAAAGGGTGTGTATGTTTTGCACCTCCAAAAAAGTGGAAACATAAAAACATTTCATTTTAGAGTGTGAAGCCTTTAAAGAAAGTAGGTATAGCTATGTAAATATCTTGACAACTATCTCTTGGGATAATTTATTCAGTGAGGGGACTGTGGAGAAATTGGGGGCACTCATCATCGAGTTGAATATGAAAAGGGATGAAATGTAGAAATCAATGTGTGAGGCAGTTTGTCCCATAAGATATTGTTAGCCTCGTGGACGCTAAAATAATTTATTTATTTCTAGGAAATTGGTGAGGCCAGGCCTTCACTCGTGTCTAAAAGGGCACATGGTGTGTTTTTGGGTGGTGCAACAAGGATGCAGATGTGATTTTTCTCATCCCACATATATACTTGGGTAAATGTAGTAGGTATATGAAGTGAGGGGATAATAAGTGTGAGGGGTGCAAGGAGAAAGGATGCAAAGAAAAGGAAGGGGCACATCAATGGGGGGTTCACCCATGTGTACCATTGTGTTTGAGGGGATGGGGAGGTGATCTTTCCCCAAATATTATGTCTGGGGAACCATAATATTTGGATAATCAAGTGGGGGTTGAATTTGGTACACATCATCCAAAATCATTAAGTGTCAAATTGGGGGTTGACTTAGACACACATCATCCAAAATAATTAAGTGTTAATGTGGTGTGTAGGGTGTAGGGCATCGATATTTTGGAAAAATGTATGTGGAGTGATCACAATTCGCATTTCCAAACTATTTTTAAGTCATTTTATCAAAACATTATATACCCAAAAATGACTAAGGCATGTATACTTGAAAGATGCAACAATATTAGACACCAAAGATTAATTAGACTTTGAAAAGGGTGAACAAACAAAAACCAGGTTCAATGAAAACAAATCAAAAAATTGGCTCCTAGTCTAGGTGTATCTAATTTTTATTTTTATTGGAAATTTGTATCATCAATTTATATCAGAAACTAGAGAGGAGAGATGCCATGAGAAAACTATGTTGAATTTTTTCTTCACCAATGTAATTGTACACATGTAAATACATCAAGGCTTTGCCTAAAGATTGACACACTACCTTATCACAATCATAACTAGTTGAAAGAATATCTCATCACACATTAAACTAGGAGCTAATTTATATCTCATCCAACAACCTCCTAAAACCCCTCAAGAAGGCTATTCATGTAGAGACTTTTATATTTGACAATAATCAATACAATAGAAAATTTACGTGACTAAATATTAGCACACAAGACAACTATGAGTTAACTATTGTAATACTCCCATTTAACCAGTACTTTTCTTGTCGAGTGAGATCTTCAATATTCTCTAATCTACTACAACAAATGATTCTTGAGATCTTAAATATTATCCTATGCCGCAAATTATTCATTTGGTTTGACTTGGTATTTGTATTATGCACCTCGAGCATAGAGTCACCACCAAATTTTCAAAGTCCATCTAAAGGAACAACCATTCACTGAAATACATGGGTACTTAATCACTATAACCATCGGTCTAGTAGGAAGTCCTTCATGTGCATGGTTCATTCAACTTTGTGATTAACTCCCCCTGAATGCGAAAACAACTCCACCAACAATTTCCAAGAACTAACTAGTACAAGTGATGCACTTTTCTCTCTACTGACATATGTTCCTTGAATCTTACTTGGTTCAATTCTGACACACCTAGTCCAACATCACCCATAGTCTACAACCAACAAATGGCTCACCCAACACACAAGAGTTAACAACTCCTTATATCGATGATAAACTCTCCTTCAACAGTGAACATCAAACCTTCAATTGTGAATCTAATTCCACACAACCATTGTTGAATACCAAACCATACACCATAACCAAACTAGGGGTACACATTCCTATTTAGGGTTTACAATGATATGCCCAATTGCATTACACAAATTTTAAACCTTGCCCCAAATACATAGAACCATAATGATTTCCTTTGTTGATTTATTCTTCCTTGTGCTTCTTTGAAGTCATGTACATATTTAGTGTCTCCATCTTTGTCATCCACAATATGTAGCAAAAAAAAAAGCTTTTCCAATATTGGATTTCCTAATTCCAATATGGATGAAACCTTAAAACATCAAGTTAGATGACTCAACGTTACTTCCCATCACAAACCACTTCCAAAGAGATACATAGTTTTGACCATTTCTCTACAAATAAGAGTCATTCCCTATTTAAGGTACTCCCTCTTACATTCCTCTCATTTAGAACTTGGTCAAAACACATAATAAAACATTGTACAATACCTTCCATAGATGTATTTGAGTCCTTACAATGCTTCTCTCTCTCAAATAAACACCACTAAACCATCATGCTACATGACAAGAAACTATTTCCCATGTGACCAATCACATCATAAAATATACTATCACTGCACCATGACCCTTTTCTTGATGGCATCTAATTTATCTCTTACCATAAACTTTGCAACCTTGGACCTTTACTTGAAGTGTCAAATAACACCTATCATGCACCCCCAACTTCTCAAGAGAACAACTTGACATAAGCATACCTTCATTAGATTTTGATTTTCCCATATGGGTTTCCAGGGTAAATATTTGTATGTTATTGTGTTGCATTTCTACTATACTCTATTTTATATGTTTCATTAGTTAAAGAATCCAAATGAAGTGTTCATATTTATGTTAAAGCATTAAAAAAAAATAGTCTTCACATAATCGAGCATAGGGTCATTGCAGTTGTTTTAAGTTTATATTTTTTTTGGAAACTAAACCATTAGAATATACAAGGTGATTTACATATCAATATGGTTCAACTAAGGTTAAATTGAATGTGTTTTATGGTAGCAATGTGCTCCAAAATTAGCTTGATGTACTTCTTGAAGTAATTTTTCATAAATTGACAATGTGGTTCAATTAGAGACTAGAAAAAATGGTTTGTGGTAGTCATCTATTGAATTTTTAAATACAAAACAAATATGCACATTAGCTAAATGGAAATAATATAACATAAATTATGTAAGTGGAGGCACCTACACACCCAAAGGTTGGTTAGCACCAACTAAACAAAAAAATAATGGAGGAATACACCTCCATGAAATAACAACTTCAACTTGATACTTATATTGATAAAGGATAATAAGATACATAAGATAGTGGGAAAATAACTATTTATAACATACTATACAAACACCCTAACCCTAAGCTTAAGTCACATCTATAGGTATTTATTATATAAAAGTGTCATTTATACACATATATGACCTTATTACAAATATATTGATTACTGAATATGTTGTTTTTAGTGTTGCCACATGCCCTCCTCCTCACAAAAAAATTTGCCTTCAAAAATTTAAAATATAACCAATTGCATGCACTTTAGAACTCAAGTTATATACATTCTGCACCTTAGAACTTATGGCACATGGATTTTCTACTTTATGATGTTAAACATGTTCACTTTTACAACATAAGTCACATTTACAATGCAACTGATATGATAACTTAAGTGACAAAATTTTTCACTTTATAACTCAAGTGACTTTCACTTTACATAAATTCACTTGAAAAATAAAGAGAAAGATTTGAACCCTTGACCACTTATTACCAAAAAGTACCACTTAAATAGGTGAACTAAAAAGTAATTATGCGTAAAGCATAAGAAGAGAAAGGGGGGGCTCCCAGAGGTTTGGGGCTTTCCCTCTTCCCTGCAAATGATCGGTTCTTCCACTTCTAATGCTCTCACCATCACCATGCAATCCTCCACTCCATCTTACATCCCAACCCTATTATTTCCCTTTCTTCATATCACCATGATATCTTTCCTTGCACTTCATTGTTAAACTCGTGAATCAACTCCTTCATGCTTTTCTTCCACAACACACACTTCCTCAATAATTGGGTCATATTTCCCCCCCATCCTTGCATTGAAGACTACTTATCTAAGTTCAAAATAATTATACTTTTGTGTATATAATGTGAACTAGATATGAAGGAAGATTGATGCATATATGTTATTCTTTATAATCTTGGTAGTGCATTTTATGTTTTTGTATATACCTTTTATGCCACCAGAGAAGCTCTAGGGAGTTCTTATAAAGAAACCCTTCTTGAGTCCTTTTGTGATTATCTAATTCGAGAGCAAGATAATCTTGTGCAACTTGGATTGATCAACACTACAGGTACATCCAACAAAGCCTTACTGGCCCAACAAAAAGATAAATCAAGAAATCCCAATAAGAAACATCCTCACCACAACAACAAGAAAAACGAGGGTCCCAAACCCTCTCAACCATATTATGCTCCTAATGGTGACAAATAAGAAAAATCGACAAGTAACAAGACTAGTGACAAACATTCCATCTTTTGTGGGAAACATGGTCATGAGGAGTCCAAATGTTTTAAGAATATGGAAACTTTAGAAGCGGTGATGAAGAAGCACAACATCATCATTGATTCTACTTCTTCTTCTTATTCTCATGGACATGCACTTTCTACTTCTTCTCCTAATGAGTGGCTTATTGATTCTAGAGAATATTATCATATGGCTAAGGATAAAGCCATATTTTCTTCTCTTAATGAATTTAACACTAAAAAATTATTTGTTGGTGATGATAGATCTCTTAGTGTTGTAGGTTCTGGAACAATTCAGGTAGATAATGGTTATTTCAATGATGTATTATGTGTTCCAATTCTTTCCTGCAACCTTCTATCAATATATAAAATCACTTGTCCGGGTGAAGGTAAAACTATAGAGTTTTCACCTCACCAAGTTGTAATCAAGGTTCTAAAATATCCTAATCATATTCTCGCAATTGGAATTCCTAATGATATTACCAAGTTGTATAAGTTTGAAAAATTTAGGTCATCTCATTTTCCATCAGTTTTTGTTTCTCATAGCGATGAATTGAGAAAAATTTGGCATGAGCGGGTTGGTCATCTAAACTACCGTTCATTACATCAACTATGTAATCACGAAATGGTGATTGGTCTTCCTCTTGTTTCCTGCAGAGATGGTGTTTGTGTCAGTTATGTTCTTAAAAAACATCATCGCGAAAGTTTTGAAAAACATGCCTCTTGGCA
>JZKD02S0581817.1:0-16141 GCA_000966675.3 Picea glauca | reverse complement strand
CTTTCACCAAATAAATAAAACATATCACTTTCAATTAATAAATAAATAATCATATTTCCCAATTTTTATCACCAAATAAATAAAACATATCACTTTCAACTAATAAATAAATGATAATATTTATCAATAAAATTTATAAGCAATAAATTACACTTATAATAAAAAATCATATCACTTTCCCCAAATAATGAAAACATATCACTTTCAACGAATAAATAAATGAATTTAATTGGTGTTATAATAAAAGCATATCACTTTCAACAAATAAATGAGATGAATTTTATGAATAATTTAAAAAGTAAATTTCTTACTTCATTTATAAGTGGTGAGGGGATGAAAATTTACGAGTTAAAGCGTGACCTTCATAATTAAGTTTGAGAGATTTTGCCCAACTTAAATTTTTAAAAAGATTATCAAAATTGTATATTAATCAAAACTCGATTTTTATGGAAAAAAAAAGTTTTTTTAAATTTTAATCATTAACTAAACACGATATTTTGTGTAAAAAAATACCATACAATTAGACAACTCCAAACCTGGAGAGATATCTTAAGAGGGGATTAAATTGGTCTGACCTGAAGTTTTAATGGGGTTTTAAACATCAAAAACCGCTGGCTTTCGAGGTCTCATAAATGATGCATGGATTAGGAAAAATCTAAATTTCCTGCCACTGATTCCCAGGCTACCAGCAGAGGGCACTGGTCCCCTTCCCTCTTGGCCCGTTGTAAAAATCTAGCATATATTGTACAATATATATAGCCTCTGCTCTTGCACTGTATAGCCCTTAATCCTTTGAATGATTAGCCCCTTGCAAAAATGTAGCTAGCTTACTTTCCTGGCGGGGTATCATCACACGGGCTTTAAATTGGTCTGAGCTGAGGTTTTAATGGGGTTCTAGACATCATTAACCGCTGGCTTTCGAGGTCTCATAAATGATGAATGGATTACGTTAAATCTAAATTGCCTGTCACTGTTCCCCAGGTTACCAGCAGAGGTCACTGTTTCCACTCCCGCTCGGCCCATTGCAGAAATCTAGCATATATTATACAATATAAATAACCTCTGTTCTTCGTCTGTGTAGCCTTTAATCCTTTGAATGATGCATTCATTGATTGCAAGCATATTTAATATATATTGATTATATGTAAGTTCTTTGGAGATCTATGGTCGGATCTACCTACCTCGATTCACTCCATTAACAATTATTTCACAGCTCGCAGGCAGAGGTACATGCTGCCCTCTGCATCAATTGAAATTGCTGAACCCAGCGAGCGTCATCTATTTTATTGGGTGCGGCACCACTCCTGCAAACTCCGCCTATTAAATTTGGAACCTTTACTGCATTTTAATTATACAATCTGTGTACAATTTCATCTACTAAAATTATTTCTTTAAATATAGGAGTATGATAATTTGCAGATGAATACTTTTTTTCATTTTCTTTTTAGTATTTTTTGATAAATTTTATCATTAAATTTAATGAGCTAAAATTGCAGATTGTAAATACAGTTTTTAAAAAAACTTTACCAAATTTAGATTATGCAATTGGAGTGGGTTAACTCTGGAGTAATTTTTATTTTTATCTCGGCCTTTTTTTAAATTTCAGGCTAATCCAGAACTCTGATCGATTTTCTGAGCATTTGGATTGGTTTAAAATGGGGCAAAACCTCTGGATTGGTTTAAAATGGGGCAAAACCCCTGGAATAAGGTTTTGAAATGCATAAACTTTGATCCATACAAAACTCAAACTATCCCTGAAAATTTGATCAAATTCAGCTCCATTTTTTTTGCCGAAAAACAGAACTAAGGAGAGAAGATTGCTCCCTGACTGAGCCTACTCTTATGCAATTTACCAATCTGAATCATTACTGCATTTTAATTATACACTATGTACAATTTCATCGAATTATTAAAAAAAAAAATTATTCACTATTTAATGGACTAGAATTACAGATTCTGGATACAGTTTTAAAAGATCTTTATTATACCAAAGTAATTTATGAATCTGAACCTCTACAGCATTTTAATTATTCAAAACTTCGATTAAAAATAGTTATTGACTTAACTTATCCCATGAAAAAGGGGTAACTTATTGATCAGTTATCCTATTTCTTACAGATATTCTCTAAACGAAGATCAATTTATTAATTTAGGAGTAAGCTAGGTTTGTAGTAAAGGAATTTTTCCCGAGAATAAATTTCAGTTAGACATGAGATATTAACAGAGTTTTACAATATGTTCTGAGCTTCATGTATAGTGCAACAATATTTTATGGATTTTGCCCATTTCTAACTCTAAATCCATTCTAAAACTGTAAAAATGGAACAAAATTCCAACTGAATCGAAACTATTCTGATTTCTTATATCACCAGATTCGATTCAAAACAGTTAAAAAAAATTACTGTCACCGTATTCGAACAGTACAACATGATTAGACGCCTCCATTNTATCAAACTAATTTATTATCGAAATTGCCAGTTGATAATAATTGTAGAGTTGAATTCAACATCTTTTAAATTCTTACATTTAAATTATACAATTTTATCAAACTAATTTATTTTTGAAATTACGAGTTGATAATGATTGTAGAGATGAATTCAACATCTTTTAAATTCTTACATTTAAATTATACAATTTTATCAAACTAATTTATTATCGAAATTGCGAGTTGACAATGATAGTAGAGATGAATTCGAACATCTTTTAAATTCCTGCATTTAAATTATACAATTTTATCAAACTAATTTATTATCGAAATTGCGAGTTGATAATGATTATAGAGATGAATTCAACCTCTTTTAAATTCTTGCATTTAAATTATACAATTTTATCAAACTAAAACAATTTTTGCAGTTCCGTCTAGGTTTTCATCTGAAATCATCAACGGAAAATGATATAAATAGCAATTTAATTAACTGCTTGCGAGTTGATAATGATTATAGAGATGAATTCAACATCTTTTAAATTCTTGCATTTAAATTATACAATTTTATCAAACTAAAACAATTTTTGCAGTTCCGTCTAGGTATTCATCTGAAATCATCAACGGAAAATGATATAAATAGCAATTTAATTAACTGCTTCTAGGTATTCATCTGAAATCATCAACGGAAAATGATATAAATAGCAATTTAATTAACTGCTTCCATATGAATATGGAAGCCTGAGATATCCCGTACATGAGAGGACCATGTTAGTCTGACCAAATGTAGATAAAAGCCGTGGGGGTTTCTGTTATAATTAGTACCTGAAACCCTTTTTCGATACCGGACCGACTAGCCTTGTGCTGTATCTGATGCGATAGATGTTCCGTCGGTCTGAGAGGCCGTTAGAGGCTTAATCCCTCGGCGGTTCCACACTTCGCATTGTTCATGGGAATTCATCTGAGCTGTTGGCAAAATTGGACAACATGATTTTGCCTATAGACAAATCCTAGAAATTGTTTTCTACCTACCAGATGTAATCACCATTTTTTTAATCGAAATTTGAAAATGGACTTTCGGCGCTCAAATTTGGGGGTACAGAATATTTTTTCTTCTTGCAAAGCAGGTTAAGTTCAATGCACAGCGGACTTACTGGCATTAATTTAGCTGGACTGTAGCGAGAATGTGACCTCATCCCCCATCGCTTTTACCAAACAAACAAACCCCTCCATGCGACCTCGGTCCACGCAAAACGTATAGTTAAAATGGACGAGGAAAAAAAATTACAATCCAGACAATCCATTGTTTGGAAATTTCAAGACTTCTAAATCATATTTTTGAATGGATTTAAAAAAAAAATATTGAGCGTTTTAGTCAGCATTTAATCCACGCCTCTGAAATAGACATTTTCAGATCTCACCTTCACGGGGCAAAATTTATATATATATATTAAATGGGCATTTTCAGATCACCTTCAGAGACGATATATACATATTCCAAAAGCGAGAGGTTGGTAGGCATTGAACGTGGGGGTGCTCCGTGAGATATTTTCCAAAGTACACTCATGGCAGCGGTGAAAATAGAATATGCCAAAAACAAAGACAGATTCTCCGATCGAGCGAGCGACCCTCGGCTCCGTGCCAACGTGGCAAGCTGCTGGACATTGGAACAATCACTACCCATTTGTTTGTTAGGGGTGAAAACCCAGACGCACACGGAACACAGGCAGGAAAAGGAGAGGTGTCGACGTTTTATTTCCACTCTCGGCTTCGACCGGCAGAGGGTGTTATTGACGTGGACAGGTCCATAGTGTTCTAGCCCAAGGCGAACAGGCAGGGATCGATGACGTATTCAGAAGATTCCTTTTCAACGGTCCCAATGCTTCCGCTCCAAGCAAAGTCCATCCGCCCGTCCGTCTGATTGCCCGGCCGCTGCACTTTGTTCCCCACCATCACCACTCATTCGCTCCGTGACCTTAAAACCGTCGCCAAATGTAGAGGACAATAATAGCACCTCTAAAACCGCCGCCAAATGTAGAGGACAATAATAGCACGAGTTGGATAATTAGTGAACAATTTTGGTCTTTTCGATTTGGTTTCCTTGGAATTTGATTATTCGAATTTCGCTCATGGGATATGCTAATAATATATTAAACGAAATAATTTTTTTTCATGAACGTGTTTTAATGATTCTGCTATTATCTTTAAATTTTGGAATTGTAAATTTATATTGCGGAATCAGTAGATATATTTTTAAATCTAAATTTTTCAGGACCAAATTATATGAAATTATAGAATGGAGATAGTGATTAAATTTTTCATAGCCGAATTTGTTATATGATAACTTTTTCAATACATCAATTTTGATGGTATAACATTAAAAATTTCTTAAAACATCTTGAAAATGTAATATCAAGATTTAAAGTTCACAATTTTATTTAAAAAAACATCATTTTTACATATTTTTATTAAAAACTCCCTCCCATATAACACCCAACTGTTATCTGGCCGTTATTTCCTTGATTCTCATTACATAGAATGGAAAGTCCATGTATACCATCACAATACTTCAAATTAGCTTTATTGTGAAACAGTGAACCTTTTTTTTCCAATCAAAATAACAGGGAGCAAAATAAGCAATTTTAGAGTATATGTAACAAAAATATGTTATGTTTTTGTTTGATGAAATTCCACAAGACTTCAAATTAGCTGTAAAACAGTGAACTTTTTTCCCATATCAAAATAACAGAGAGCAAAATAAGCAATTTTAGAGTATATCTGGCAAAAATATGTTTTTGTTTTATGAAATTCCAGCAGGAGATGCATAGAGAAATGGAATTTGTTGACCAAATTGTTCAGCACAGCACATTTTGACCGTTTAATACCATCAAAAATTTAATATCCTTGTCATCAAAGTTAAGGAATATGTTAAATTACATTTAGACAACTCTCAAATGGAGTAGGTTAATTTGGGAGTAAACAGACTTGTTTTTTAGGTAAAAAAAAAAGTGGATTAAATCTGACTAGATTTTTGGGATAGTCTGAGTTTCTTATGAATCAAAGTTCTATGCATTTCAAAACCTTGCCTTAGAGGTTTTGTCCTATTTTAAACCACTCCAGATGCTCAGAAAATTCATCAAAATTCTGGATTGGCCAAAAATTTACTCACACACAGTGGACCTACTAGAAAAGTAACTCGAGAAGATTGCTCCAAAATTAACCCACTCCCTCTCAAATTATCAAATAGTTGTATTTTGAAATTCAGATCTATCATAAAAATTAAAAAATAAGTTAAAATATATTTATATTTTCAATTTTAAATTACTGAAAAACAAGATATGAAATTCAGATCTATCATAAAAATTAAAAAATAAGTTAAAATATATTTATATTTTCAGTTTTAAATTACTGAATACATTAATAGATATATTGAAAAACAAGATATAATAGCCATTTTCAAGATCTTTGAATTTAATTGTGTATAATCAAAATCCGTCTTTTTAATAAAGGATTTCACAACAAATTTCAAAAAAAAATAAAACATGGAGAATTATTGGTATTGGTGTTATATATATATATATATATATAGAAACAGTACGTCATTGGTATTGGTATTATTGAAATGGGGGAGAAAAGTTATGTTGGCAAAACTTTCATAAGTGCACTCACCTATACCCACCACCACCACCGTTCCCGTTTTTAGCTTACCCACCAATCTATCCGAGATGCACATTAAGATAAATTTAGTGAGGAAAATAGAGAGACAAAGACAAGGCTTAAGATAGCATGGCGAGTATCGAGGGGCTATATTAATCACGGTCCCCGAGGAAAAAGGACGCAAAGGTATCCTAACTTCCCACCACACAAAAACGCAAACAAGCAATCTCCCACCTCTCCTTTCCTGTCCTGTTTCCATTAATCTCTTACCCCGTTGCGTTTTCCCCTTCTGCTCAACCTCCCAACTCTGCTCCCCTCCGTTTCGGACCTTGGGCTGAGAAAGGCCGTTGTGGCCATTTGTCAGTGTCTGTTATTTTTGTTTGAGCCGGCACAGCAATCTACCCGTCTCTATCTGTAACTCGCCCGGCTTTCTTGAAACAGCAGGAATCACCGTCACCAAGAAGACGCCATTGCAGTGTGTACTCGACTTCTGCACGATAGCTGGTCAGTGCAATCAAATTTACACCGATGGACACTCGGACATAATTTCTTTTCCATCAATTTTGGTTCAAATTTCTCGACTGTGCAAAAAAAAATTGGCTTGAATTCTGGTTTTTCAGCAAGGAGGTTTTTTTTTTCCTCAGGTTTAACAGCAGCAGGAGAGGGAAATCTTTTGTGGGTACAGTGTCTGGAAAAGCATTCGGACAATTTTTGTCTGTGAGGGTTCGAGGAATCTCAAAATTTTCACCAGGTGTTTTGGGTTTCTGGGGAAATTTTAGGGCAAGCGTTTTAAGGATGACAAATCCAAACCGTGTGCCCGTGCATAGCAGGAACAAAAAAAATATTCTGTAGCGTACCAAGAAGCATAAGCACCTCCAGCGAATTCGTCTGTTTTTGTGGCTTGTGCTTGGCATGCACTGGGCTTAGAACAGTGGGTTTCAACCGTGGCTCCTTACCGTGGTTCAAAAATGGGGAAATACATGAGAAAAGGGAAGGGCGTAGGCGAGGTAGCTGTGATGGAGGTCTCGCAGGGCTCGCTCGGTGTCAGAACGAGGGCTCGGACGCTTGCGGCAGCTTCTTCACAGAAAGACCACCGGCGCCTTGGTGCCTCCAAATCTGTGACTACGAGACACCAGAGCTCGGCGCCTCCTCCTTCTCCCTGTGTGGATTCCTCCATGCACACATGCTACCTCGAGCTACGAAGTAGAAAGCTAGAGAAATTTTCCAGGTGTTATCACAGCGCCCATGAGGCAACGAGCCACGAGGAGTCCAAGAGGAGCTTAAGCGAGCCTTCGAGGCTGGCACTTTCGGAGGAGGCGAGAGTGGCCAGCGACAAAAGTAGCCATAGAGTCCTACAACAACAGTCTTCTGTGGCTCATTCCAGGAACAATTCTGCAACGTTTTCTCACAACGCCAAGCCAGCCAAAGCAGCCCGAAGGAAGGAGCACCGTGACCACGATCGTTCGTCCGCACGGCCCTCCGAAGCTCCCCACGAAGATGACGATGGCATGGAGGTGAGACCACCGTTGCCCATCTTCTCGTCGTTTTGTTTTTCAATTTTTTGGGGGAATCAGAACGCTGAATGGAAAATTGTTGGCAGGTAGAGGCATCGTTTGGGGAAAACGTAATGGATCTCGACTCAAGGGAAAGGTGTTTCCTTTAATCTTTTCTTTAGATTTTTTTTCATGAGGGACCTTCCTTTCGAAAATTTGCCCTCTGAGATTTATTTATTTTTTGTGGTTTTTTGGCAGAAGAACCAGAGAAACGACGCCATCGAGCTACACAAGGGACGTGGAGACGATGGAAACCCCGGGGTCCACGACTAGGCCTCCTCCCTCCAACGCTGGCAGAAGAAGATTGCAGAGCGAAGGGGGGCATAGCACTCGCAGCCAGTTTCACGTTCCCACCACCAACGAAATTGAAGAATTCTTCGCCGGTGCAGAGCAGCAAGAACAAAGACGGTTTACAGATAGGTAACAACCCAATAACAACAATAAATTGCGCTTTTTCTCTGCTTGTTTCAATTTTTGAACCTCTTTTTTTTTCATGTACATTCAGTGTTGTTCTGGATTGTGGTGAGCGAGTTACTTGTGTTCTGACAGTTATTTTAATGTTTTAAATAGGTACAATTATGACCCAGTAAGTGACTCGCCTTTGCCTGGTAGGTTTGAGTGGGTTAGATTGAGGCCATAAATATATCCTTCACAAATAATTGTGGGGCTGCAGGCAGTTGTGGGGTGGTTGGGAGTGCTTCATCAGCCCTAGCCATGAAAATGCCTTCTTCTGATCTGCTTTGCACTGCTCTGTTACCAACTTAACTTGGGGTTTCAAGGGAACCCAAAGAAAAAGGAAAAGTGTAAGTGCCACAAGGCCATGTTTGTTGCCAAACTGCATCTCATTATTTAGGGTGCAGGTTGTATAAAGCGTTGTAAATTGTAGTATCAATGTGTACAATATGAAGCGGCTGGCATGGCTTCTTCCCTACAATGTATTTTGCAGGGGCATTCTTCCTTTTTATTCCCAACAAAAAAAATTCAAACAAGGAGCCTCTTTTGTTTATTTTGTTCATGATGGAAGTCTGAGTAAAGTCTTTTGTTTATTTTGTTCATGACGGAAGTCTGAGTAAGGTCTTTGTTTTTAAACCGCCCTTTTCGATTATTTGGATATGGATGTTTGATGAGGCTTTGTTTACTATTTCATATATATTGATGCTGAATTTTTTTGTTTCAACCTATTTCTACTGGATTGAACCTTAAGAATGGGAGGATGTGCCTCTTTCGCATTATTGACCAGGATATTGTGTGGAATCTGGTCCAACTTGGTAAATACTGTTGGTAGTTTGAGGAAATTTACCTCAAATCATTTTCATTTTTGCCATAATCTGCCAAATGCACGCTTGATTCCTTCCATTGTTGTTTAACAGTTTCACTGTTATACTTTTGAATGTTCCTCATGGTACAAAAGTTTTAAAATAATTTAATCATGCCAAATGCTCGGTAGCTGCCATTACCAGAATGCTACTAAAATATATGTGCTTTTCTGTGAAATAAATAGTATAATAATGTATGTTTTATTTTTAATGAATAGTATAATGTATATGTGCTTTCATGGTGTTCCATTTGTTGTGTTTTTTAATAATGCCAAATGCTGCGATAATCCTAGTAGCTAACTTTTACTGACATTTCCATTAAGCAATAAATATTATAATAATGGTGAACGCCGTTATCCCACCCTCGATGAATTGTAATCAAAATTACAAATTCAATAGTTGATGCAACAGTGCTTAGATTTATGTGCTTTTTTGGTGAAAAAAATGGTTTTTAGATGGAATGGAAAATATATTATGTTGATCTCAATGGACTGGAAACTGTGTTTAGTGAACAGAGATATTAAGTTTTTAAAAAGTATTAAGGAAACGACTACAGTGTCATCGCTGGTTTAAGTAGTTTGTAAAGTACAGCACAACAAATTAGCTTTTTGAGAGTGCATTCTGTTTAATACTGGAATAGTGCTATAAACTTTCAGAACAATCTATACATGCTAGATAATTTGTTCCAAGCTCCGTTGATCGCAAAGTTCGTTGTTACCATTGCTTTATAATGTATAGCTAATGCACAATCACTATAGTTCCGGTAGGAATTTTATATTTTGTTTAGCATTACATTTTTTAATAATTCATTCAAGTTTGATTCCTTTTTCTAAAATTCTATTTGCTTTAGAGAGTCACAAATTCAACCAACAACATTGACTTAATGTGCATAGGTTATGAAAAAACCCACATATGCACTATATGTTTTATCTTACAAATACTTTGTTCTTTTCACCCTAAATAGGAAAGAGTAAACATTGACTTAATGTGCAGAGGTTATGAAAAAACTGCATGTGTACAATATGTTTTATATTACAAATACTTTTTCTTTTGACCATAATGACTTGGTGTGCAGAGGTTATGAAAAAATCACACATGCACAATATGTTTTGTTTTAATATTACAAATACTTTTTCATTTGACCATAAATTGGAAAGAGTAAAAGTATACAGAAAAGGTTTGCAGTTGGAGAACGCTGGCAAGGATTTTTTATGGAAAATAGGAATCAAGAGTAAATAATGCAGAAAAAGGTTGCAATTGCAGAACGCTGGCAAGGATTTTTTATGGATAGAGGTTTAATTATCATGGCATGAAGATTGAAACAAAATGCCAATTCAGATCCTGAATTAGTTAGTAGTTTAGTACGCTGTTTTGCACTAATCCATATGGTATAGATATCGGACGAAGTGTTTCTACACGCAGCTTTGCTTACATAAAAGTGAATACAGACAAAAACTGTGGTGATAACAAGTTTAAACACACCACAAATACAAAGGTGAAAATGCAGTCCTACACCCTTATCTGTTTGAATGAATTGATCAAGCATGGCTTGCAGTCTGCAGCTTGTGGAAATGCAAATTTACAAGGCATACAACCAGCCAGCCAGAAGCAAACAAAATAGAAAAGACTCTAAAAAATTGATGAAAACAGCAACCAAATTTGAGAATGTAAGTCATAGCGCATTTTGGTCCATTTTGTTTGTAGTTTGCAAGACATATGATGAGTGTCATGATGAGCATAAACTGGCCTTATGAAATGTGTGGAAAATAAATTCACTAATCAAGTTAGACCATACGTGATCATTTATAGATGGAACCATTATATATGTTAACTTGAATATAATCCATCATTTAACCCAGAAACCACAAGTTCTGATCAGTTTGCCCTCCATAATTGCTGTCTATCAATTTCTGTTGATATAGATACTTCTGTTCAAGGCCTTAGGTAATTTGAAATTCGACACCAAGTTAGCAAGAGCAAATGAATACTCTTCTTGCCAGCATGCAGCATGCATTCCAAAGATCTGTCTACAGTAGACCATACGTGATCATCTATGGATGGAACCATTATATATGGTAACTTGAATATAACCCATCATTCAAACCAGAAACCACAAGTTCTGATCAGTTTGCCCTCCATAATTGCTGTCAGTTTCTGTCGATATAGATACTTATGTCAAAGTTGGGCCTTTGGTAAATAGATACTTCTGTTTAAGGCCTTGGGTAATTTAAAATTTGACGCCCAGTTAACAATTGCAAATAGATACTCTTGCCAGTATGCAGCATGCATTCCAAAGATCAGCTACAGTAACTGTGTAGCTATGGCTATGGCTACTGCTTCAGGTTAATGCAGACAATTATCCACCCTTGGTTGTGAGACTCCAGACCGAGTCACTGCGCTAACAAATACAAGACATATTATGGTTGAAAATAAAATAACCGACCATTAGAGATGCACATGCACATTTATGGCAAAAACAAATAGCACCAACATACTGGAAATTTTAAGGTTCATCTATAGACTTTTTTCAGATGATTGTGTTTGCTTTTGCATTTGATTCCTTTGTTGGTTGAGTTTTCTCCTAACTAAAAGAAATCTCCTGAGTTAGTTTAGATTTTGATATTATTAAGAATGACTGTGTTCACATTAGATCTTGTGAGTATTTAGAATGATTGAGTTCCATTCCAGCAATTGCAGTTCTCCATACACTGAATCCAATCAGATGAGGTGCTGTACTTGACAAAAAAACCTGCTTTAGTGTTTTATAACTGCCTGTTAGCTTTTTTTTTTTGAACAAGGAGGAAACTGAACTTAAAGGATGATTCATTTCAAAATGTGAAGAGCTCCTGCATAAAGCTGCCATATTAATGAACAAAATGATGATTCATTTCAAAATGTGAATGAGCTGCTGCATGAAGCTTCCATGTCAATGAACACCTTCAGTGCGCCAATAAAAATCCTGATAAAGAAACAATTGCAAATTTGCAATATATTGTGGCCAATACTCGGAACCTTGGAATAATTGAAAACTTCTAATAAAAATGTGTGGCCAACAGTTAGGCGGATTACCACTAAACAATCCTAGCTATACTTTTTAATGTTTGTTCCATTGAGTTTTTATTATACACACCACTTTTCTGAGAACTTATATTTATGCTCGACAAAAAAACAATGGGTTATGCAGCAAGTTTGCAACATACTGCAAATGCCAAGAAATGAGACAAAATTCTATGGTCTAAGATGCACCTTGTCAATAGACATAAAGAATGGACCAGTAGACCAGCAATTCTCAATCTTCAAAGCTCCACCATGTGCTGTTGTCTTTATCTAATTTAAAATTTTGCAAGGATTAACATTCAAAAGTTCCAAACATAATTACCATACTTATACTCAACTCATACTTGCCAAGGCAGGTAATTCAGCATACTTGGCATACTCGACAGTATAAAGGAACAAAAAAAAATATTTTTAATGGAGGAAAATTTACTTACCAGTACAGCGAGTATTGACTCCCGGTACGTGGTATACTCCATGAGTACTCACAAGTCACAACTATGGCAAGGGTTGACGAGCCTATATTCTATCAATGTGCATTAGACATGTATTGAGCTGAGGACTTGTCCCAGGGCCATATCAAGGTATCTATGGTTCCTCTAACATTAGATAAATCAATGAGTATATTGCTCAAAAAATTAAAATGACTGTTTTACTTTACGTAAGACTTCTAATTTAAGCAAAACCACCCAATAGTTGTTGTTTGGATAATCACATGGACGTTTATCCACAAATAGTTCTTGTTTGGATTATCACATTGCCATTTAAACAATGTGTCAGTTCATTATTCAAAACCCTGAAAGAGGTGGAAGTTTGACCATGAATGTTTAACAATATTTGGTACTTGCCTGCATAATGTCTAACAGAGTGCAGATCAGTGAATAAAGGGCTCTTTCCAATTTGAAGTAACCGAAAAAAGGTTTACTATAGTTTTTTAACAACTGTGCCAATGCTTTGGTAATCTCTCTTCCTTTTCTTGTAGACCAATAGGTAAGGCTAGCTGAAAATCTCAGAATCTCTTACTTGATCTATAGTTTCCTATCTAATATTGATAAACCCTTTCACTTGAGAACATAGTTACGAAGGAAGTTTTAAAAACACAGTTGCATGTTGACAGCAAAGTGGCATTCTCAAGATGAAGTATACCAAAAATGTCAAGCATACATATAAGAGATGCAAAATCCAAAGCAATCTCATAAACAGAATTAAGCAAGGAAAGGAAATTGAAGGTTAGGGATGGATATATATACAAGGCCAACATAAAATATCGATGAAGATTGGGTTTTTTCAATTTGTTGGGAGCATATTGTGACTATGTTTGAGCTATACACAATGCAAAAGCACGCACCCTTCTAAAAATAGTACCAACTCCAAATCAAGAATAATACAAAGACATGCATGTTTGGAGACCAATGAAGCCATCAGATAGACTAACTTGAGTTCCATGATTCTAATTTCTATTTAAAAAGTTATAACCAGTTTTTGGCATTGTAATGATAACTTACCCTGCCAGTGTCCCAAAAAATCAGAAGAAAGCTATTTTTATGGATAAGCCAAGAAACCAATATACGAAGCAAACCATAGTAGCAAGATTCGGCCTTATTGGCCTTTGGTGTACAGAAATTCGTGTAGAGTCCAAAATTCAGCAAATATTCGATATCATATGGAAATGGTACAGTCAACTAGATGTTTAAATATATTTACAATTTTGAACTCTTAAAGATCGAGGAAATGTGACTAAATGTGCTGAAATATATTTAATGTTGAAACTTGAGAGACCACCATAATGTATACTCATGCTATAGTTTAACTCTTAACTGTCTAACACTGTTCATTAAAATTTAATTATTAACATAAGAGTGGAACTTAAAATAGAATAGTCAATGCCCATGCTGTCATTTAAGTGTTAACAATTCAGCTATTCATTAATTGTTAATATAAGAGTGGAACTAGAATAGCGGCATAGCTAATGATAGCTCATATTATCCACAACTTTACCATCACAAGGCAATTCCTGAACCTTCAGCCCATATGCTCTTTCATATAAATAAATATAAGTAATAAATGCAGTTTCAATCGATTAAGACAGACCCAAAACTCAAATGGCATAAAATAAGATTTTGCAAAGCAAGACAAAGTAGAGAAAGGACACAGAAAAACACAAGGATCATTTCAAACAAATTTGTGACTATTGTTCCCCTTAATCTTTTGAATGGACTTTGATTAATAAGTGCTTCCTACTACTTGGACTTTTCTTTGAAGTCACAGACGTTACCTAATCGACCTTGAAAAAATACATACGTTAACTTTTAAGGCCATGACCCTGGAATTTTAACTTAAAGTTATGATTTCGAATTTATCTAAAAACACATACATTGAGGCCATGACACTGGACTTTTAACTTATGATTTAAAATTTATCTATCTAATATTATGTGTTAACTCTATTTTTTGACACTGGTAATTCTCCTGGGATTGGTGAGGGAATCAGAATGCCACATATGTCGCATTGTTATATGATATGTTATGTTTCAAATTTGAGATATGTTTCAACTTTCAAGTTGATTACAATGAAGAATGAATGTTATTTTAAAATATAGAATGGTTTATACATATTTTTTAATTTTATAAAATTTGAAAAAAGCATGATTTTGTATCTATGAGATATGTACTTCCGTATTAGATTTTTTGTCACGTATTTTTTCTGTACTAAATCATATCTGTATCCCTATCCATACTCGAATCTTGCTACTATGAAGGAAACATGAAAGAAAAGAAAGGGGAAGATGTGTATATAGAATAATAAGAAAGAATAATAGCTAAAACATCAGACAGGTCACACAACGACTCAGAAAGCAGTCTACTTGTAGGTGGTCAACCCGTAAAACAACAAAGTGAAAACCAAGACCCCGAGGCAATCAATAAAAACTACTTCACAATGAATGGAAGCCTATTCAAACATAATCCTGACAGGGTTTGGACATTATTCCACTGTAAGTTGGAGACGACACTAAATTGCTTTCTGAATGAGTAAACCTCTTCAGCAGCATCCACATTAGATGCATCATAAATCCAAAGCTCTGAAAGCATGAGGCAGCCAACTTAAACTTACAATCTGCATAGCCTTCAATAGACATGTCATTATTTGTTCTTACAAATCCAATGGCAAGGTCACTGTATATGGGACTTTACAAATTCGCCTACAAACATTTTTTCCAGAACATTTCAATCGGTGTATTGAAAAATTTATTGGTCACAAAATTTAATAGCTTATAAAAAACTATAGGAATACTGTTAAAGATGATGTTTGAAGGATTTCATAGATGATAGGACACTTTTCAAAATATGATTCAAGAAAAAAAATTATTGTATCATTTGGTAGTCCACTTTGCATACAGTGGCAAGGATCACAAACAGGCACTGTGAAAACGAATCCTATTTAATTGGTTTTTATCACAAATTTAGGATCTATATACAGAGGGAACTACTACTATAACTATTATGAAGGAGAGCATATCTAATTAGACATATAACTCAAAACTACCACCTGACAATAAGCGATGAATTGTATTTGGACCCAAGAATTTTTTGTCTTAGATCCTAAATAGCATGCCGAAATGAATCTAGCTGTCCAGACATGGGATATCCCTATGCTGCTTAACATTCTGCCAATAAGATCACATTTTATGTAGGTGTGCAGCCATACAATGCATCATTTGGCCCGATGTTCTTGCTAAATTGCTAATGGTATTGCATTGGATGAAACTGTCCAGATATGGAATGTGCCTATGTGGTCAACATTATGCCAAGGGTATCATCTCTTACATCTCTTGTAAGCCACATCTGAAACGGAAAAATTTTGGACTTGCTGCTTCGACCCTTCGCACTCCTTTGTGCCATTCAGCAATCCCTTCTATTAACATTGAAAATTCAGATTTTCAAAGTATCTCCCAATCACACTAACAACTTAAAATGTAGACTGCTATGAAAACCACATGGCACAAATTATGTGTTTTAGAATAGGTAGCAGGGGCTATTTTATAGGCAAAAGTTTGGGTTTTAGGACCCTGAGTGGAGATCAACAAATGCCAATAGATCTACCAAGAAGCTAAGTTGCATGGAAACAAAGACAGATCTGCC
>JZKD02S0581816.1:273900-285531 GCA_000966675.3 Picea glauca | reverse complement strand
AATTTGTGCAAAGAATCAATCCAGAAAGATAATGATGAAAAACCAAGTCATTTAGTAATGGGAAACCAACTTTAACAACCATAAGAGGAATAATTTTCAAGAAGGTATAGGGATAATGAGGTAGGAGGGGCAAGGGTGCAGACTTAGGTCTTAACAGTTCTATTCTTTATTTTTTCTACACCATTTTGTTGAGGATTGTAGGGAGTGGTGATCTTCCTCTTAATCCTGACATCTCTGCAAAATATTACAAATTATTTTGAGGTGTATTCTCCTACATTATCTGACCTGAGTATCTTGATTTTTATTTTAGAGAGATTCTCTATCAAGGCTTTGAATTCCTTGAATTTTCCAAACACTTCATCTTTTGATTTCAAGAAGTAAACCCAATTTTTGCGAGAATAGTCATCAATAAATGACACATAGTATACATACCCCATAAGAGAGGTTGATGGAATTGGGACAAATACATCTAATTGGATGAGCTCTAAGATTCCTTTTGATTTAATGTTTCTCTTTGGGAAAGGATTCTTTATGTTCTTTCCTTGTGCACATCCCTTGCACACACCTTCATGATCAACCTTGAATTATGGTAGACTTGTAACTACCTTGCTTACATATGATAAGGATTTGTAGTTGATGTGAGCTAGTCTTTATGCAAAAATTCACATGGAATCTTGGTGAAGTGAGTCAAGGATGCATCTGAGTGACCTTTTAACTTGTACATGCCACCTTCTTCTGTTCCAATAACAATTTCATCTTCTATGGTTTTTCCTTTAGGCCAAATAAGAACTTCACCATCTATGAATGCAACCCTGAAACCTTTCTTATCTAAATATGAGATAGAAAGTAAGTTCTTTGTCAAATCCGGTACATATAATATATCCTTCATCTTCATTGAGGTCCCTGAATCAAGTTTGTAAGTGGATTCTCCCACCCCTTTGATAGGGTACTAGTAATCATCTCCAAGTGTAAATTTCTGGGGAAATTTATTTTCTGTAAGGCTAGAGAGAATGTCTCTCTGACCTGTCATATGCTTAGAAGCACCACTGTCTATGAGCCAAGTGTCCTCTCTAGGTGACACATATCTTGAGAGGGATGAAAATAAAACAGTCTTCAATCTTTTCTTTAATCATCTTCGTGGGTGGCTCATCATCTTCAACTGCATGGGCATGATGTCTTTTGTTATTTCTATTCTTGTATTCTTCTCTTCTATTTGGAAAATTTTTAGCAACATGTCCCATCTTTTCACAATGGTAACATTGGTAAGAGGAGAAATATTTTTCTCTTCTTTGAAATTTCTAAAACTTCTGGAATCTCCTTGGAGGGTGAGATTATTTATGGATGAATCTCTTTGGGGAGTGAGATTCCTTATGTAGGTGGGTCTAATTCTATAATTTAGACCTTCTCTTTCCTCCTTTAGCATGAGAAACTAGGGATTGATCTTTATCCCTTAAAAGAACTGCTTATCGGTTAGCTACTCTTGTTTCTTCTTGAAAACATTCTTCCCAAAGATTGTCAAATTGTAGTTTCTCCTTTCTAGCACAAATAGTTTGGATGAAGGCATCCCAAGGTCTTGTTAGACCATCAAGAGATGTCATTATGAGTTCATCTTCATCTAGGTTGTCTCCAATTTTTTCTAGCTATTCCTTGAATTGATAAATCCTACAAAAATAGTCATGAACTGTTTCTCCTTTCTGCATCTTTGTACTCTTGAGTTGAGTTCTCAATTTCATCTTCTGGTTAATGTTATATCCTTCATACATTCTTGTTAGGGAATCAAACATCTCTTTTGGAGTGTTCTTATAAGCCACTTGAGGTATCAAGTGATCTTTAATATAGTTTGCAATGATTCTTTTGGCCCTAACCATATCCTTGTTGTACTTTTCTTTAGCTGCAACTTCTGCGGGTTTTGGTACATTTTCCTTTATGAATTTTGCAAGATCATTATATTCAAGAATGAGTGAAGTCCTATACTTCCAGGCATGAAATTTATCCACACCTTCTAACTTGTCAACAATCTTGGTGCTTACAGACATCTTGACCTGGAGTTGGGAAAATGACGAAAAATTGAAAGTGCTCATAAATTAAATATGAACTTACCAAGAGGTGCACTTTGCTGAGGTGAGTAGGTTGGTGCAGTCTATTTTTAGAAAATCTAAATTTTACCCCTTGGAACTCAACCTGCACAAATCTGGATTGATACTTCTGGTACTAGTTCTAGTTTCCTGGTTTTCTCGTACCAGTGAAAACTTGGGTTTCACTTTTCGGAGGCTTTGGCCATTGAAAAGGTGCGCTCAAGCTATCAATGAGTTCGCTAGGCTAGGGTACACTTCCATAGATGGTTTTTAGGATGAAATTCCCTTCCAACAAAAGCCCTAATTTTCTTGTACAACAATAGTGACGTTTTTGGTTACCCAGTGAAAGGTGTTCTATTCAATGAAGCTCCGATACCGTTAAATTTAGAGCTTCTATTAGGTTATTTTAAATTTACTAGAAAACAATAGCATAAGAAGGATCACTGAAAGAAACAAAATCACAAGGTACACAACATTTTATCCTGGGAAATCCTCATGGAGGAGAAAAACCAACGAAAAATTCCTTAATATAGATTGACAATACAATTCCAAGATAAAAGACCAAACACTAGACAATATCCAAGACTAAGCTATGTGCCTCTCTCTTCTCCTTCTTCTAATTGAATATTCATTAAAAATTGTGCACTAGATGAGTGACTTGAGTGAGTGAGTGAGTTAGGCACTAGCCTATCTTATTTATACTAGCCGATGAGCAATAGGGTTGTGTCCTTTCATCAACCATGGCCGACTTATTCATTTAGTGGATAAAACCACTTTAATTATCCCTAGGAGGCCGACTTATCAATTTGCTTCATTTGATTAGAGTTTGAATAATCCACAAAAGGGGATTTGGTCATACATAAGTCCCAACATGATCAATCCACAAAAGGGGATTGGTCTATAAGATAATAACTCAATTATATTTAGAATATTCTTCACAGTTACAATATTTCAACAAAAAATTCGTTAGAACATAACCCAATATATCAAGTCATGCATGTTGATGTTTTGGTATCATCGAATAGGTACTTCCACATAGGCATGTGTTTTGCATGTGGAAGTAGTTGAAAATATTTTAGCTTGAATTTACTTTAGTTAGAAGGAATTAGTTAAAGTGAAATTGTATTTATTAGTGAATTGAGTTATTTATGGACATGCTTAACATGTAATATAAATCTTAAGTGGGCGTGAGAAGTAATCTCAACCATAGATCAATTTGAATATTAGAAATAGATTGTAACTCATGATTATAAAAGTAAGGATAGGAGAAGGAGGAAGACACTTGTGTTGAGGGAGTCGACACGATCGAGACTGTTGATGAGAGGTTGAGGAAGATAGACTTGGTGAGAGACCAATATGGGGACTTGTGTGAGATACACTCGTGAGATACTTGGTGAGAGACCAAGGTTGAGGATAAAAAAGAAGGAATTTTTCTAGTAAGGAGTGTAGGAGAAAAGAATTACTTTTTCTTACACTAGAGTGAGGAGATCTCACTGGTTGGGTGAAGAGAGTTCATCCAAGTATTGATGAGAGGTTGAATCACAAAGGACTGTGATTCAAGATCTTGATAGGTGGAGAATGACTTTCATCTAGAGGCTGTTGGGCCCTTCATTTTTGGGATAAGGAATAGCGCAAGTTTTGACTAAGCACGAGTTGCGCAAGATTCAGAAGATGCTGGGCAACAGAGCAAGAAAGAGCAACAAAAATAAGTTGCGAAAGACAACACAATGCCAGCTAAGAAACAACGGTTGCAACAAAACAAGAAATTGTGCAAGCCAAGACGAAAGACACAACCTAGCTTATATATAGGCATGAACATGATTGAAAAGAGGTTGGTTGGTTAGCTATTGGTTCGGTTGGGCTATGATTAAGTTTAGTTCGATATTTCCCTCTTGGAGAGGTTGTTGTAAGTCGAGTCAAGTCAAGTCTTGAGTCTGTAATGTAACTGATATATCAGTTTGAGAATTAGAGCTCTGTGACATGAGTCCAGAGCCAAGAGTCTGTAAGAGCACTACCGTGTATTTATGAGTCTGTAATTAAAGAAATATTCTAAAGATAATATGAATAAGGACTTGAATTTTCAAAACACGATTGGTCTCTGTGTGTTTACTTACACATTACAATACTTGTTTATGGTTCATAAGATCTACTTGATGGTTCTGTGTTTAAATTCTTGTTCTCAACGTAAGTAGGTTTGATTCTTGCACGCATAAGATTCAAACCTATTCATGTCTCTTGCGCAAGATTAGGATGAGTCCTGAAGGTTCTGTGGTTCCTCCTAAGTATTTTCCTTACCCTTCCCTATCTATTTTTCTCATCAACGCTTCGAGTGAGACTTCTTCTCTTCAGAGGGGATGAAAATGCCATCGCTCTAGACTAATCAGTACCTTTTGTTGGTAACCTGAGAAGGACCCTAGTCTGATCAAACTTGCGCCAACAAAATGGTCCCATGTCCGGGACCTGCGTTAAAAGGGAACCTGTAGGGAGGATGATTCCACGGATCCACAGATCTAGTATTGACCAATGGTGGGAAAGAAGCTGTGATGCCTTCATATGGAAAGAAGTAGAATTGAGGGGAAAATCGATGGAAGATACTTATGAAGCAGTCTTTTACTCAGAAAGATCGAGCGACCAATATGAGATTTTCTAGGTTAATTTTTCGGAAGAACTTTTCCACTGGATAAAGAGGCTCCAAGAAGCTCCAGAGTTCCAAGAAAGATTCAAGAGGATATGTGCTTGGGACACCAAAAAGCTAGCAACAATTCATCGGCTAGATTGTCTAGTCACGCGAGCGATTGATTTCTGGGTCAATACCACATTAGAAGGATATATTATCGAGTTTGCAATTGAGAACCACCAATCTTTTTTTTGCACAGAGGCAATTTTCATAAAAGACGCAAGGGGAATACTATTGAGAGAAATCCCCCTGTGGATTAAGGTTTTCTTGATGGAAGAGGGGATGCTGATTATGTCCCCGATTGAGATGGTAGTGTAGCACCCTCGATTGGGGTAGGGAGAGGCTGGGGTAGACTCATGGCTTGAGAGAGGGGAAGGGTTCTTTGACAAATTGGGGGGAAAAAATAAGAAACTGACTCAAGATATGATAGAGACTTGAAGAGAGCCACCATAGTTGAGAAGTGGTGGCACGAAAAGATCAATAAAGCAACAAGATATTCTGAGAAGTTGAGGAAATAAGTTGGATTAGGAGAAGTAGAAGAGAGATAGATGGAAGAGTTGCGGAAGATGAGAAGACAAGAAAGACTGGCCATTCAAATATTAAGTGAGAGAGAAGTGTAAAGAGAAATAAATCCCCAGGAGGTTTGACAATAAGGAGAAGGTGTAGACGTAAGAGAGAAAGAAGTCGTCATGAATCGTGAAGAAGAAAGAGAAGATTCAACCCCGATAATAGGAGAGATCAGGAATTCGGCCAAAGGGATCGTTCTAGTGGAAGAAAATGAGACCCCCTAGATCAAAGAAAACCGCCCTGAAGCCAGTGGCACCAGCCTCGAATCACCCATACCCCAAGTGTATTCTATACAAGTGGTAAGTTCAATACTACCTTATCATTCTAGTTTTGTTCTAGTACAATTAGTTAGTCAGTCACAACCAGGAAGTGCGAGTACAAGGAGGATATTGGGATCCCTTGGTAGATTGCAAGTAGGACCATCAGGGTTTATATTGATAAGAACAACAATATCAACAATGGATAGCCACGCATGAGGTTCGATTGCCCGATACCCAAAGTTTTTGGGTAAGGGAGATGAAGATGTTGAGCAACACTGGTTCTTGTGTGAAGCAATTTGGATATCTAGAGGGACTCCAAATGCAAATAATATGGTCGAGTTCTAGACTACCTTGAGATGTCATGCTCTCAAGTGGTACATGAAGATCATTGAGCCAGGAGTGCCAAGAATGCAAGGTCAAGTGTTCACTCTTGGCCAGGTACAGACAAGGTTCATAGCAGAGTTCAAACTACCTCAGTCAGAACAACAGGATCTGTCTGAGTTGAAGAGATCCAACAAAGAGAAGGTGAATCAGCCTGGGAATACAACCAGAAGTTTAAAGATGCTATAGGGAGGTTGGCACATCCAATCCACGAGGAACATAAAAGGGAATGGTACATACAGGGATTGCTGCCTCTAACTCGAATTCCGCTAACGCAACAACATATAACCACTTTAACAGACACCTTGGAATAATCGATTAAGAGTGAAGCCATGATTAGATACCCTGGGAGCCTGAGAGTGACCAGAACCTCAGTAGATACGAATCTGGTGCAACTACAACGGAAAATATCGACACTTACAGAAAATATTCAAGAGCTAATGATACCCAAACGAGGATGACCACATGTCTGGTGCATGAGATGTTATACATAAGGACATCTAGTGAATGAATTTCCACGAATAAGGGGAATGGGACCTCCTCAGAATCCAATGGTACCCCCACCAGGACCCATGGGAGGAGTTGCGTAAGTGTCTATGAACTTACCATTCCATAAACCCACCCCGTATCATGCTTTTCCAGGAGGCCAAGCAACACCGACAACTGAGTATTGTGAAATCTGCCAAATCCATGGGCATGGCCCAAGACAGTGCCCCATTATGCATAAATATTTGACAGTACCAAATAAAGTACCTTGTGAGTTCTGTGCATCTACCATGCATACTACCAATCAATGTAGAGTGTTGGATGCACTTGTAGACAGGTCAGACCAAAAAATATTCAGGGTGAATGAAAACCCTCAGGGACTAGGAAGAGGTCAAGGAGGTGGAGCCGGAGGAGACTTCAGAGGAGGAAGAACTGGGGGAAGAGGGCCAAGCAAATGTTATAACTATGATGAGCAAGGTCACATGGCCAAAGACCGTCCTCATCCAAGGCGACCATGGTGCTTTCACTACAAAACCAACAGGAACATAACTGAAGACTACCCATAATTAATTGCAAAATGGGAAGATAGGGTAAGACAACAAGAAACTAACCTCATTAGTTCAGAAATCAAGAGAGTTATCAAGGGACAATTTCCCAACCTTAATATCGTTACTTGAGGGGGAGTGAAGACAAGAGCTGATGTCGATGCTCTACCTTAGATCCAAAAAGAAACACCTAAAGAAGACAGGTACGACCCTCTAAAACATAAGTTGTTCTTTAAAGATTCCATAGAAGTATTTTAGAATATTCCTAGCCCTGAGATGCAAGAGAAACCCCCACAACCGATTGTTTATCCTAAGATGGCGCAAGTCCCTGCTTCACCCCTACACCCAAAAACCTTGTAGTCATATCGAGACAACCTGAGAAATCTCAAAATGTAGTTGACCTTTCGTTTCAATTATTCTCTAACATTCTAGGGAATGATCAACTAATAGAAAAGTTGCACAATGCGCTATACCTAGTTTTAGGGAACGAAGAACCCCTAGAAGCAAGAATAAGGGCTAATATTTCTGAGAAGAGTACTCAAAGAGTGTATAGAAGAAAAGTATGAACTGGAAAATAATTCAGAGTAGTATCCTAGTTGATGAATTTGAGATTAAGGACGTCATGTTGGATCTAGGATCTGATGTAAACATTCTGCCTAAGAAAACCTAGGAAGCCGTAGGAAAACCTAGGCTGACATATTCCCCAATTCAGTTAAAAATGGAAAAATAATATTGTATCTTCCCCATATGAAGACTGGAGAATGTGGAAGTAGATGTTGCAGGAGTAAAGACAATGGTTGAATTTGAAGTCATTGAGATCATGGGAGATAAGGACCCTTACCCTGCACTACTTGGCATTGATTGGGCCTATGAAAACTATGCAGTAATCGACTTAAAGAAAGACACCATGACCTTTGAGGTTGAAAGAATGAAGGTAGTTCAACCTTTAGATCCATACGTAGGAGCCAGGTATACAGAGCCAACAGACAATAATATGGAGGGAGAATACTTGGACCATTTGTACATCGTAACAGCAGGAACAAGAGACTATTATGTAAATCCTAGCGCTGATGGATCAGTAAGTTGGAGAAGCATACAGTCATCAGACGATGATTCAGAATTGGCTTTTGACAGTTGGCAACAAGGTTTGTACAAAATGTTCTCAAGAAGATGCGCAACCGTCAGAGTAACCAGATGGGTTGGGACCAAAGTTAGAGAAAACCCAGTATACGATGGTACCTCAGAACTAGACAGTTTTCTTCTCAACATGGAAGAAAAGGTAGAAAAAGATCAAATTATCTCAGTACTAGATGTATCTTTTCAGGGCACCCTTGCCAGACAATGAGATAATCATAAATCCTTACTTAGAACATGGGAAGATGTGAAGCAAGCTATCAAGTATAGGTTCCAGAATAAGGAGTAGTTAGAATCAGAGATGCAGACAGATCTCAAAGTTGTGCAACTCTTCAACGGATAATCGGATCCTAGAGTGCATATTGAACAATGTGTGAAACAATGGCAATTTGCGGGAATACCCTCTCACTTCTGGGTTAAGGTATTTCCTCACTCTCTAGGCCTAATCTTGAACTCTTGGTTCCTACATGAGGAAGCCAGAAGACAGACCATTGACTGGAAAACACTAGCAACTCATTTTTGCAAGGACTTCTCATTTACAAGTAAGTACCCTGAGCTTGATGTAGTCCTGCAAAAGATCATATAATTTCTTTTTATAGATAATGGTGATTATAAATAAAACTTAGTAGTATGTGCCAAACATAGCCAAGAACTTCAGACTAACCTTCACCTGTCCTCAACTGAGAAACCTATAGAATGCTATCAAATTAGCAGGGATTCAGAAAGCCTAGATGACTTAGAGGAATTGAGAAACCTAGCCATCAAAGAGACAGAGGGGAACATAGAAATCCATAACACCATACCCAGCCAGATTGATAGCTCCTACAATCACCCATTAAAATTTCACAAAATCAATATAGGGACTGCAGAGCAGCTCAATATAGCTATGGTGGGAGACTACCGGGATGAGAAAACAAGTCAAGAAATACAGAGTTTGCTACGGGAATATGAGGATTTGTTCCCAAAGACCTTTTCAAAGTTAAAGGGAATCAAAGGAGTTATGGGAGAAATGAAAATTGAATTGAAACTAGGATCCAAGCTTGTGAGACATAGACCCTACCGTCTTAACCCTAGAGTAAAAGAGAAGGTTAAGAAGGAGATAGATAATATGTTGGAAGCATGACTCATTTTCGCAGTAGAAGAAGTAGAATGGGTCAGCCCAATAGTAATTCAAAGCAAGAAAGGTACAAAGGATATTAGAGTCTATGTAGACTATAGAAGCCTTAAGTTTTCCTGTGTGCATGACCCTTTCCCAACAACTTTTACTGATGAGGTGCTAGAACAGGTTGCGGGGAAGGAAGCATATTCATTCACAGATGGATTTTTAGGGTACCACCAAGTCAAGATCATTGAAGAGGACAAAAAGAAGACCACATATATAACAAAATGGGGATCTTTCGCATACAATGTGATGCCATTTGGCTTAAAGAATGCCCCTGCAGTTTTTATCCCAGATTGTAATAGAAGATTTTAGAGAGTTCATTCACAAGTTTATAGAAGTCTATATGGATGATTGGATGATATATAGCCTACTCAAGGAACATGTAGCACTGCTACAGCTAATGTTTGACAGATGCAGAGAATTGCAGATCTCATTGAATCTCAAAAAGTGTATCTTTTGTGTACCACATGGGAATTTGTTGGGCCACATAGTTTTCTGAGAAGAAGTATTGGTAGACGCAACCAAAGTTTCATTCATTGTGAATATGCCACCACCTACGAGTGCTAAACAATTGCACTCCACGTTGGGACACACATGTTACTATTGCAGGTTCATCCTAAGATACGCCAACATTACCGCACCTCTGGAAAACCTACTGAAAAAGGATGAAACGTTCCAATGTACTCCAGAATGTGATAAATCATTTGAGGCACTCAAGGATAATCTTAGCACAACACCGATTTTGATATTCCCAAACTGGGAGAATGAATTTCACGTCCATGTAGATGCTTCAGGAATTGCCTTAGGAGCTATCTTAACGCAACCAAGAGATGGAGCTATGGATCATCCTATCTATTTTGTGAGTCATAAGTTGTTGCAAGCAGAGCACAACTACACAACAACAAAAAGGGAGGGCTTAGCCATGATTTATGCTTTGCATAAATTTAGATATTATTTTTTAGGTTCTCATTTCAATTTCTTTACTGACCATTCTGCATTGAAATATATAGTTAACAAACCTGTGTTGGAAGGGAGAATTTGTAGATGGTTGCTGTTATTTCAGGAATTTTCCTTTGAAGTTATCATTAAGCCAGGAAGATGCAACATAGGACCTGATCACCTGTCCATATTAGAGTCAGGGGAAAGTGGCAAGATGATCAACTCCCATATGTAGACTTGTTTAGGTTTGAGGCCATACTAGAGTACCTGGAGGTCATAACAGTCTTCTTAAGTACATGGGCTTGTTATCCCCAATTTTTAGGTATAAATAGGAGATCATGTCTTGAGGCCCACAAGTCCTAGACATGGAGTACTGAGAGAAGGATTGACCTGAGTATGGACCTGGAGGGCCTATCCTTTTCTTCTTCCATCAGATTTGTCTTGTCAGTAGCAGAAACATCCATCACCATTGGTTTGGTCTTGTATCAGAAGAGGTTCTTGCTCCATGAGGTAATTGGTCCAAGTATCATGGTATGTGTCACCTTTGGTCATTGAAACCTGTAAATATATGCATATGATTCCTTTTATCTCTAATAACTGCTTGGATCTTATATTGTCCCACTTGACCATGCTTGGGGAAATTGACAACGTGCCCTAGAAAGCCTGTGCCCATAGGTTTTGGTTTGCCATTGCGGGGATTTCTGAAAAGTCATTGTCTGCTCCCATGATAGAACCACTGTTTCATCTTATCTCCCGCTCATTTATCCCATTCCCCTTGTCCGGGCATTGGGTTGACCTATTTGTAGGATTTCACCTTATCTCATGGGAAGAAGAGGATAAAGGCCCAAAAGGTAAAAGCAGTTGGTAAAAGATAAAATCCTAAAAATGAAACCTCGAGATGCTTTGCCTAGGGATCCTCGAGAAGGTAATAAAAGTCTTCTCAGCAAGAAACAAGAGGGACCCATAAAATAACAAACAAAACCTAGTCATAGGATAGGGGCTCTCATCACGAGCCAACCTATTAGGTTCATGGGTATCTAACAATATGACATTGCCACCATCTGGTTACCACACCAAGGCAGTAAAATTTGGTTTCATGGCCAAGGGAAAGGGGGTCTCATCACGAGCCAACCTTCTCATCTCTGTGAAATTACTTGTTGGTAACACTGTCAGCCCTGGTCACCATGCCAAGGCATTGTCCTCTGGTTAACCCTTGAGTAAAAAAAGAAAAAGAAGAAGAAAGAGAAAATAAAAGAATAAAGATGAAAAAGAATAAAGGAAAGACCGAGATTGGAAAAAATATGCATCCATGACAGGTACAACTCGCCTTCTACAAAGGCACCCACAGATAACATTATGCATCCTTGGCTCCCACTTCACCCACATGACTGGACATCCCTTAACC
>JZKD02S0581816.1:211891-231078 GCA_000966675.3 Picea glauca | reverse complement strand
AAAAACCTTCATTTAGGCCCTCAAAATGGTCCCGGAAGTTAAAAACTGCTAAAAATAGTAAATTGCCAAAATTGCCAGAAAATTGTTTTGAGCCAGTTGGAAAAGGTGGGTGGCCACCGATATCCACCTAGATCACATGGATTATTCTTGAAAATAAACATGACCTCCAAAAATTCTCAAGATTCCCATAGATGATATATCTCTAGATGGATCAATTACTTTTGTTATAATGAATTTTCCATTCAGTTTTGACTAACTTAATGATGATATGTTTCTCAAGATGACTGACCGATGAGAAATGCAGACGTTGAAAAATGGGTCAGCCATTATTTGAAGTGATTTCAAGATGTCGTTGGAAAAATATTGATATACTTTACTAACACAATGTTCTATTGGATAGTCAAGGTAAATGAAAACTATTGATAGTAGACTTGGTTATTATGCACTAAGAAAAATGGAAGCATAATTTAGTATGGGTCATTACAACTTGGTTAATATGACTTTGAAGGATAGACACATGGGTATAGGGTTGCATGAAGACATGCAACATATTGATTTGGTGGGAGATGTTGAGTCACAATTTTAACATCTTTTTCCACTCTCTTTCCCTTATTTATAAACCCCTTTTGCTTATCCATAACCTCGTATTAATAATTTTTAATGTTCAAATTATGGATTTAGGCTCAAGGTGTATTTCCATTGCATTCTATAGTATTTCATTTGATTTCCTGATTAAACGTTAGAAAAATTGTGTATTTGTATTTATTTTTGAATAATTGATTACTTTACAGATTGCTACAGAATTGCTTTCTATATCACTGTTTGCTATAGAACTATTGTTTGCTATAGAACTGTCCATTTGTTGTAGTACTGTGTGTTTGATGTGGAACTATTTGCTACATATCCAAACACTAAAGATCCATGGGTTTCAAATCATGATTTAATATTAAAAATATGTTTTCAACCTATATTCCAACAATTGGTTATGTCATAGATCTAGGAGGATCATCATCAACCATATTGGATGCAACAAGAATATTGGAATATTTTTATGTGTTTAGTTATGAGTTGTTGTAACCACTTGAGAATATTTTATCTTCAAGTATATTTTTTTTCAAGCAAGCTCATGTACTCAATTCGAAGATGCTCTTTTCACATTCAAAGAAACAATTATAAGACATTTGAAGAAAACACTTGAGGAATTAACAAAGATACCATGAATTCAGTGCTTCAGTCACTTGGAGAAGATATTAAAGGATGCAATTTATGGTTTTAATTATTGTAAGGAATATTTCTATAGACTCACATGTGAAAATCCATTTTTCCCATACTTGTGTGTTCCAGATACATACCAATTCTCCTTGGCCACTTGGATAACAATTGCAACAATGTTTTCCAAAGATGCAATGTCCAGAACAAATCTACCTATCTTGATGGATGAATACCAACATTTAATTACTCATTTTAGTATTTTGTTTTAACAATGTGAGGCTTGATCCCATTTTTAGTGATTACTTTTTAATAATTTGTTAAGACTTGCATTTATAAATAGGAACAATATACCTATGCCAAGGGGGCACTCTTGGAGGAAACTCTCCAATCTATCATGGGATAGTGTACAAATTTGTTGAGATCTTGTTTTAATATAAATTACAATTTTATAGTTTTATGTATAGTGTGTATTTTGATTATAATCAGGATGCTATAGTTTAAATGCAGTACCCTATTCTAGAAGGAAGAGTTCAATCCAGTAGAACAAGGTGATATATAGTTGAGTAGTCTTTTATTTCATTTTTTCTACATTTATTTACTTCTATAGTTTGATTTCAAGTACAATGTTTTATTTTTTCAAGTTAAATTAATCACTTTTACTTTCGACAATAGATTAGTCTCTACAAGAATTTGATTTATCCAAGTGTGTTTCAATTCTAGCATGTTTGATTTTGCAAGTGTGAAATTCCAATTCATTAAGAGCATGCTAAGAAAACTAGTAGTAAATGAGGAACATGGATCTTGCACATACAATGCACAACATCTCATAAGCATTTGGACCCCAGGTTGACAATTTAATGCATAATCCATTTGGTTACTTTTGCTATGAAAAAATGAGGTAATTAAATAGACCATTACCTACCATGGGCATGTTATTATGTGAGAGGCACCCTAAGAATCACATAATGACACCGTTTAATTACATACGATGCTTCCACTAGGTTAATGTTATCACCATAATTTTACTCACTTGCAACATTTAAGTGGTTGTATTAATAGATATCACCAATTCAAGTATAAATCAAATATGTAGCCCACCATATGATTTCATGGCTATTTGTACCCAACTAAGTAAAGTCAAACTTTCAATTTACCATTTATATTTTCCCTTTTGCTATTAGTTTTCCCTTGAAAGTGGCCATCCACTAAGGGACATGTTGCCTGAATACACCCAAGATTAATACTGAGCATATAAGGAGGTCACAATACCCTCCCATATAGAGGTCTAGAGCCCACTTCTTGCAACATATTCTCCTTAGGTGATACACTACATTGTTTATTTTCCTTCAATTGGAATGAAATCAAGCATTGCATCCCCCTCCCTAAATATGTTATTTGAATGTTCATTGTTGTTTAATAATTAAATTCATAGTTCAATTCTTTCATTTCTTTCATATATGCTTGTGGGTTGAAATAATTGTACAATTGTATGTTTGTCCCCTTTCCTTCATTTGTCTAGTCTTAGCTTATTGGTTAAGAGTGTGTTTTTGTACACCACTACACCAAAACCCCCACACCAAATTAGCGTCTCCACTAGGGAGTTATATCCAATTATCTTATGCGTAGCTGTTTTTATGCTTAATTTATAAACTTTTGTAGCTTTCAAGCTCATTACAACATTTTCCTTTTCCTTAATCATTAGCTAGAAATGGTTAGATTTCCAAATTTTTTTATATTTGAATTCCCATATTTTTACATGTTTATGCATCCCTTCTTTGTGATATTCACACCATATTTACTTCAATTCCGACAAAGTTCGTGCATATTTTGTTGTTCAAAACCCACTCCACAAATTCAATCACCTTGTACATTGCTGAGTCATGTGAATCACACAGTTACTAAGTTTTTTTAGGCATAACATGATCAATATCACATGGCTGCCAGAATTGGAGCTACGTCGCCATCCCAATTTTAGTAGTTTAGTAATATTTGATTTTTTTAAAAAGTTTTTTAGGTAATTTCAATTTTCAACAAATTATTGATTGTCCTAACTATGTTGTTTAGTGTATTAAATGCTTAGAAATTAGATGAACATTGTAGGTAAAGAATGAAATTCATTTTTTCAAGTACTTATAACTTTTATGGTTCTTTAATTCTTGGCACTTACATTTCTGGCATTATACTTCATCATTTGTCTTTTTTATTATCACTACACTTGTTCACACATTGAACGACCTAAAACATATCCTAATAAAGTATGCTCTTCATCTTACACTTCTAAACTGATTTTGGTGTTCCAAAATGGTTAGTGTAATAAAATACCTCCTTTGATACACCTTAATCAAACTTGATTGGTTCATGATGCCAAGCTCAACCCTTTAAAAATAAGGAAACTTAAAATCTAAATGGACCAAAATCCTTCCCCAAGGTAAAAACAATTTATAGTGTAGGTAAGGATTGTGGGAACATGCATCCAAATATTGTTTTCATATAAACATAGTTGTTTTCCTATGGATATTAAAATCCTTTCTAGTGAAAGTTTCTTCCAATACAAGGGACACATTCTCATTTGAGTGTAAATTCTTAGGTCAAGATCGGTTGTTTGATGACGATGCTTTCAAGTTACATGTCAACCCTTGAATGAAGTTTGTATCCTGTTTTCCATGATCCAAAAGGAGTTGTCTTAGTTTCCAAAATTAATTTTTTTTATTAGGTGGCTTTCATAGGATTGTTGAAGCACTTGAGACAGATATTTGTTTCCATCTTGTACATTTTCCCCAAGAGTGATTCACTATAACTATCTCTATCATACCTTCACTTGTTTTTTTTAGTCGACTTCAACGCCATCCTTTGAAGCAATTGGAAGGCCTAGTTACCATATATAGCCTAGTTACCATATATAGTTTGAGTGAAGATCGTTAGAGTCTTAGAATTTTGGTTTTACTTTACAAAAAAATGATGAAAAACTTTTACACCAAATCCATACATTATGACATGTTGAAACACACTTATCAAATAGTTGTTGCACCACTTCAATGCATATTTCAATTTAAACACATTTTCTTTGAGTATTTCAATTTTTGTATAACACTTTTCCCTTTTTCCATCACCTTGTATCTTAGAAATACTTAAAAAAATCAAAATCATAGTGAACTCCAAATCATCTAGGTGTTCCCTTAGGCTTTGCAAATTTCCTCCATGGTTAGGAAGGTTGCCTACTCTTTACAAATATTTGATAAGGAGTGTCACATATCCTTCAAAGCATACAATGATTTATTTGTTTCGGGATCATATTTGCTAGGCTCATCCTTTTCTAGCTTGTTTACATCCAACTCTACCCCACCTAGATCATCAACCACCCATCCATCCATGATGGCTAGACCCAAACTACCATATATAGCTATCCTAAATCCTCAATATTTAGTGAAACTCATCAATGATATGATTAAACATAATCCTGCTTGGCCGCTAATGTTAACCAAGTTACCCTCTAACATTCCCAAGTTCAAGGGTTATCTTGGAGAGGACTCATTAAACCATGTTATGAACTTTCATTTATGGTGATCCTCCAAAAACATCACAAACAATTCTATATGGTTTAGGTTGTTTCAATGCACCCTCATTAGGGTATATTCCAAATGGAAAATTGAATAAGTAGTTGGCATCCATGTCATCTTTGAGTTGATAGCCAAGGATTTTTTAACTTTCTTTTAGTTACTAGTCCATCACAATACCAAAGTCAAAATTCTCACTAGTTGTTCCCAGAGCACTACCACACATATCATGGATCACATCCATGAGTGGAATTTATGACATAGTTTATGTAGGATTTGTTACTACCTAGATTAGTGGTCTCATCAAGGTACTTTTGAGGTGCTAAGGTGGTACAATGCAAGATAATTTCCCACTGTCACCTTGACACAAGTCCATGCTCTTTAAGCCCAACTACTATAAAAAGGCTACGAGAGGCTTCCCTATTACATAAAAGATAATTCACCCGTGCCTTGTATAAGTGTTCTAAGTTGAAGGTAGGAGTTAATTACTTGAATACTACTGATCTAGAATGGAATACATTGAAAAAAATAACACAGACCAACGAGTAAAATATCACTCAAATTTCGTAAAATGAGTCAATAAATGAATGAAGAGAGAGCGATGAATTACATTAACAATTTAGAGAAGATACCCTTGTTTTACCTCTTGGAAAATGGTTGTACATGACTCAATTCTTCACTGTTTTGAGTTTTTAGATCTGCAAAATGAACACAAAACATAGAAAACAACAAACAAAATGGCCTTTTTCAGCCCCCCAACGAAAACACTTTGGATCAATAGATATAGGTGTGGGGAAGCTTGGGAAACATGTTGATAACAATGTCTATAGCCCATAACTTCAAATCTGCAATAAAATATCAATTTCTAGTAATCTGGAAATTACTTGTAGAGTTTGGGGTTCAAATCCCCTAAGGTCAAGACCCATAAAATTATTCCAACAAAGAAAGAACCTTGTTGTGTATATAAATCACTTATTTATTCCAAAAATAAGATGTTTAACTATAAAAAAATTCTAGAAAATGAAAAATGGGGTTTTACGATGTAAACTTACTCGACAACCCCTTTGGAGTGAGGTTATTTCCGGATTTGGTGTAGGCTTTGTTGTAATATATTTTAGATATGCAAAATCCTCACAATAACCTTGTGAAATAAGAAAACAATTGTAGAAAATAGAGTGTAAACGATCCTTGGGTAGAAACGAATCTAAAGGAAAAATCCCAAGGATCTACTAGCTATGTAAAATAGGACTTTAAGCACAAGCTAGGTCAAATGTTTTTTTTTGGTTTTTATTTTATTCAAAACATAAAATAAAAAAGATTTATATTTTTTGAAATAAAGTGGTTGAAGTTGTGAGGCTTACCTCATCTTTACCTTTACCTTCAGAGTGTCAGATTGCGATAACAACCCCTTCTAAATCAGGCACAAACTTTGGACTAGGAATTGGGTTTGGAGTTGATGGACTATCACCCCCAATCTAGTCTAGAGTAGTTGTATTTTTTTTGGATCTTGTTAGGAAATATCCTCTCATAGGATGGTCTCCAACCATTAGATCAATATGGGTGTAAAAACAAATTCCTCCTTGTTGAAGATACCCCCTATAAGGGTTTGTCTAGCCTTGGATTTGATTCACTTAACACCACCAAATGAGAGATGAGATGGAAGTCTAGACCTCTTCTTCCACGTGACTATGTATCCCCTCAATGGATTGATCCCATAGCCTTGCAAATAACACCAAAACACAATGTCTACTCTATGAATTTATTTTATCCTTTAGCCAAGAAAAAAGAGAATAGAATAATAAAACCATAAATTTGCTCACAAAAATAAAGTTCTATTGAATGACATGAATTATCTCAGAATTTGACAGCAACCCAATTGGGAAGGAGGCTTAGCCTTTTATAGTTTTCCTTTGTAGCGAATAGTTTCCTCTCCCAATTAAAACTAATTGTTTGACTTGCCATCCACAACCCAGAGACTAAGTCATTACATTAATAAACAATTTTTGACAATAAGTTATTCCTATAAAGGGGTTTGATTTGAATTGTAGAGGAAACAACTGTTCAAATGAAGATCAATGGTTAGCTTGATGGGATGCTTAGTTTGGAAAACGAGGCGATTTATTTGATTTATCCAACGTTCCTTTTACTTGACCCCATGTTCCATTACTTTGTGCAATGATTAGGTAGATGAACAAATTGATTTGATGGAGGGGCCAAATTAATTTGGATAAGTGTGCCAACAACTTGCCTTGTCTAAATGAATTGGCTACTTCAATTTTTTTCTTTTCTTAGCAAGTGTGCCCCTTTTAGATAATTTGATGGTTTCTCACCACTTATAATTTTAAACTTAGGATAAGACCCCTCCCCCTTTTTACATAATATGTCATTTCCCTTTTTAATCATCTGGTACATTAGACAATATAACCTTTAATATGTCTCTTTAAATTTTCCCCCTTTTGCTAGAACCACGTAAAATTTTCAGGATTGGACGATTCTGCCACATGGGTCTTGTCTGGGACAAGGCTTTCTTGACCCCCGATGTTGGATTTTCCTTAGCATGCTAAGGTATGACCATATTTTGCCACCTTTGTTATGTAAATATGCTTGCATCACCCTTCGACAATTGTTTTTGCCTTAAAAACATGCCTTTTGTCAAATTTTCAATGTGGCAGGTCAAGTTGATCCAGGTGGACATCGGTGACCACCCACCTATTCCATTGACTAAAATTACAGTTTCCATCTTGGTATTTTTTCTACAGTTTTTTGAGTCGCAAACTTCTGGGGCCGTTTTGAGGCCCTAAACGATGCTTTTTTTACTTGGCAGTGCCGAATAGACCCTTGTTGGGATTATTAGGCCATTCAAAATATGTAATCCTTGGCTAGACATTTCTGAAGGGGTATCAAGATCCCCAAGCAAAGATCGTCTTATCAACTACCCCCATTGAGGCCCACAAACCGTTTGGCGTTTCATCTTCTATGGTTAGCGTTTTGGATGTTTAGGTTTTTCTCGTTTATTCTTTATGTTAAAAAGGCCTTGGGAGCCACATTGTAATCAACTTATTGTAAATGAGAGTAGTCGACACATCTCTCTTCAGAGATAAGCTACCACCATGCTATATAGCGTGTGTTCTTTTCATTTTATAGTCTTTTGTATTCCAGAAAATCATTAATAGAATATGAGTTTTACTATATTAATGTGTTCCTTGTGACATCTTTGTGTATTTCCTTGTTATATCTCTATTATGTTTTTTCCTTCATGACGTTCTACAAATAATCTTAATCAGTGGTATCATAGCATTTTTCTCTTTGTTTTTCTTAGTGTGTGTCCCCAACGAGGTCAAGGTATAAAGAGTTGGGTCTCGAGCTTGTTTCTCTTGAGGACAACAAATCTCGCCTACCTAAGAAACCTCCCATGGTGGAAGAAAAGAGGCACGACGGAGTAGGATATCCTATCAAACTGTTGCTTGAGTAATCCCTCGCATGACAAATGAATCAAATGATGGATAATTTCGTCCAGATCCTTCGACGACTACCAACAACAATGGAGGATCCTTCAACAAGAAGTCACTTCGAAGGTGAAAATACCTTTAAGGTACAAGTTAACTTTGATATTCCTTTATTTGAAGGCCATATAGATGCTAATGCTTTGGAAAAATGGTTAAGTATGCTAGAGGGTTATTTATCTATCCAAAATATTTATAGCAGTGAAAAAATCACATTTGCGCTCCTTAAGGCCCTTCCCCATGTCATAGTTTGGTGTGAGACTTACTGTGAGAAACATGTTGAGGATGAGTCTAAAATTTTTGGGCCAGGACCCATTTGGGTGAATTTTTTTCATGCCCTCAAGAATCAATACTACCTTGTTGGAAACTATGATGACTAGTACACGAGATGGACAAATCTGTGTTAGGAGAGAGACTAGATGGTGCCAACATACACTAACATCTTCCATACCTTGTGCACAAAGATTGTTATTAAATTCTCTGAGCGACACCTGGTTTTAAATTACCACAAAGGCCTACACAGGTACATCCAAACAAATATGGAGTTCTTCAACCATACACCATCGCTTGGCTCAACCAAGGGTTGGACATCTTCTTCAACCAACAATGTTGCATGCACTACTCCATTGAATCCTTCAAAGACAAGTCATTTTGTGATATTCCCCCCTTGAAGTTTGTGATGTTTTGTTAGGACAACCACATACATGGAAGTGTCATGCTGTTTATGAATCTAGGCCCCATAGTGTCATTATTAATTTGGGAGATAAAATTTAGAGGGTACTAGAGGCAGTCCCAACTACTGTGGTCTCTTTGATCTCTATGAAGTAGTGAAAAAATTTGGTCTCTCAGATCAAGAGATTTTTCCTCTTTATGGTTCAGTCAAAAGGTGAACGAAAGGTCACTGGAACTGCCAAAACCTCTGCACGAGGTCTCTCTACACAACAAAAACATGTAGACAAGATAGTAGAAGAGCACAAAGACATATTTTCCTTGCCTACTAGGGTGCCTCTGCACTTTCAGGTAAAATACTCAATTGATTTGACACCCAATGCTCCTCTTCCTAATGGCCCTGTGTACAAGCATTCTGTTATGGAGAATGAAGAAATAAAACGCAAAATCCAAGAGCTAATTATGAAGGGCCACATTAGACCAAGATCCTCACCTTACGAGATCCCAATTGTTCTGGTACAAAATAAGGATGGGACATGGAGACTTTGTATTGATTACATAGCCCCGAACAATATCACAATCAAGAACCAGTACCCAATCTCATAGATTGATGATCTTATCGACCAACTTAAGGGAGCCAAGTTTTTCAGGAAGATTGATGTGAAGTCAAACTAACATTAGGTGCCGATTGAGAAAACTGATGTATGGATGACAACCTTCACGTATAAATACGATATCTTTGAGTGGTTGGTCATGCATTTACGCTTGACTAATTCCCTGATCATATTCATGCGGATTATGGATGACATATAATGTCCATTCAAAAACTCCTTTGTGGTCATATATCTGGATGAATGTTGAATGGTGTTGTCATTGATGTCAAAGTCAATCATTGATGATCAACATGAAGAAGCCTATGGGTTTACTTGAAGGAGCCTCCAAAGTGGTCCCCTTATGGAGTAGCTTTAAGAATGGATTTCATAGGAATATGCTTTGAAGAAGCCCTAAAACCAAGTGAAGAATTCCCTAAATTCAAGTGAAGAAGCCTACAGATGTCCAAGATAAATATTTCAAGATGAATATTGTTGAAAGTAATATTTGTAGTCAATTTGGATACCCTATATTTGAGGGAATGTTTATCCTACATAACCAAATCAAATGGAAGCACAAGTTACATGGTTGGAAAGATCATTTTGAGACATTTCCAATAGTATATGGAAGTCCCTCTGATTACCTTGAGGAGATATGAATTTTTCCATCCAACAACCCAACCCAAAAATTGAGGACAATTCAACGAGGTCGACCCAAAAACTAAAAATAGAGACAAAACTACTATAAATAAATAATGTTTTTTCACATTTTTTGAGCATCCAATCTTGTGATATCTTACCACAAGTTTGGTAGCAAAGCTACTGGGAGGATAAGGAGCTCTTATGAAGGATATTTTCTAGTCTTATGGTGATGTTTTGATCATTTCTATGGGTTCACTATAGTATGGAAGGTTGATTCTTTGCATAAGTTTATATGCGGTTGTTGGGATATATGTGTGGACCCATGTGGACTTAGGATCTCTATGTGGACCCAATTTTATGATGACGATGGCGTATCAATGATAGTGACAAAGACAATGATAATGACAGTCTATATGGACCCAGTTTGATGATAATGATGTATCAATGATAGTGATAGTGACAGTTACAATGAAAATGACAGTGAAAGTGACAATGATAGTGTCAGGTTGATTCTTTTATATACATATTTGAGGGTGGAAGGAAGGGGCAAAGAAAGGGGGTTGGAGACTTCTTCTAGTTGGAGCTAGAGAATCTAGGGAGTTGTAGCTTCCTTCAGGTTGGAGCCTGTAAACTAGGGGGTTGAAGACTCCTTCCAGTTGGAGTTGGATAATATTGGAAGTTGTAGGTTCCTATGAATGTAATATGGTTATTATATAAGAAAACAATTTCATGTATTTCCACATAAATCTGTTGTGTACCGTGTATTTTTTCTTCTTCTCTTTATTGCATATTGGATGCATTTATTTGATTGATAAGTTAAAAGTTTAAAAAGTGATAAATTGTACTTGATACTGATTCACCTCCCTCTTAGTATCAACAATTGGTATCAGAGTAGGTTACCTTCATAACAATTTAACCACTGGAAGGAATATCATGAGAAAAAATGGAAGGTCACATTCCAAATGGGATTCCACCATTTGATGGAAACAATTATGCCTATTGGAGAGACATAATGCAAACTTACTTGACAAATTTAGGAGTGGATATATGGCTCTCAGTTTTCAATGGATATAAAGTTCCAAAAACCACTTGAACTGATCCAGATGAGAAGAAATTAATGAGCTGTAATTCAAAGGCCATACATGTTATCATAAGTGGATCGACACAAACTGTTTCTAGCAAGGTGATGGATTAAAACACAACTAAAGAGGTTTGGGATAAAATTCAAAATATTTATGAAGGTGATCCAAAATTCAAGTAGGTCAAGATTCAATGACACAAAGCACAATTTGAAAATATGAAAATGAATGAAAAAACAGATATTACAACCTATTTACTTAGAGTAGATGAAGTTGTCAATGCCATTAGAGGATTAGGAGAATAATTCAAAGAGTCCTTGGTTGTACATAAAGTGTTGAGATCACTTCCTTTGAGATATGATGCCAAGGTCTCGACCGTTGAAGAAACTAGGGATTTGACCAAAATGACAATGGATGAACTACACGGGACCCTCACAACATATGAAATGAGAACAAATACAAAAAATGAACATCCAAACATGGCAGCACCTTTTAAAGTCATGAAGAAAACAAGGAACAAATAACATAGGGTAGAAGAGAGATGAGGCGATCAATCAGATCAAGAAAATCACATTTCATAAGGAAACTCAAGAGGGGAATACAAAAATGCAAAGGTAAGTTACCTTTTAAATGATTCAATTGTGGTAGTGTAGGACACTATGCTAAGAAATATCCTTTTGAAGAAAATAAAATATTCCACAAGAAAAAGAGTCTTTTGATGAAAGTGATGAAGACGAAAGGGAAGTAAGGAAAGTTCTCTTCATAACTCAAGAAACTTAGAACGCTGACCACAAAAATTCTAAAATAGATGAAATCAATTCAGAAGAAGAGTCTGATGCAAAGAATGAAGAAAGAAACACATAATATTTCCGGGGAAGTAAAGACACAAAAAAAAGTGAACATAAAGACAAAGAAAATCTTGAAAAATTGAAGCATGTTGAAGAATAAAATAACAAGCTTAGAAACAAAAATAGAGAGTTAAAAATGAATTTGAAAATTGTGAAGAAGAGAATCATGGGATTGAAAAGAAAATTGATAGCTTGAAGGAGAAGTTAGATAAAAGGACTGAAGTTTATGAGAAATTAAAAGCATAATTGGATCACACAAGAGAATAGTTGACGTTGACAACAAAAAAGTTGAATTACTACAAGAAATTTGAAATAAGTAATGAAAAGTTAGATGAAATTCTTAGAAAACAGAGATCACCTACCAATAAGACATGAAAATAGTTTGAAGACAACATACACAAACAAAACATACATGGAAGATGAAGGAAATTCTAGAAACTATGCAAATTCCTTAAGAAGTGGAATAAAAAAACAAAAGGGAGTTGAATAACAACATGAACATGACACCTCCAGTTTGAACAAAATATCATAATTTAGAATGGGTGAGACACCAAGATGGTCCTTTTCTACCAGGTATGAGAGTATTTTTCTTGGTCATTGTTATGTTTGCAAAAACTTTGGAAACAAGGAAATTCACTGTAAAATGAATGCAAGAAACAACTATACGAGAAACATAAATGATTATGGATATACAAAGGACAATAATGTAAATAGTAGATATGGAAATGCTCATGGATTTGTCAACAAAAAATACAATCCATTTGATCCATTGATGGATTAGAACATTGTATGCTACAAATGCAATAATCTTTGTCACAAAGCACGAGATTGCAGAAGTATGAAAGAAGATGCTCCTATCATAAAACTAGCTACAGTATGGGAAAGGAAAGAGAATTCAAACAAGGAAGATTTTTGATTAGCTGTGCTTGCTGAAAATAAAGAAGACAAATGGTACATAGACAGTGGGTGCTCAACACACATGACTGGGGACAAAAAAAAATTCATCATCTTAAAGAAAGGAAAGAGTGGTAGTGTTTCATTTGGAAATGACTCCTCTGTCAAAATAATTGGAAAAGGTGTAGTGAGTCTTGGAAGTGAAAAAGTAAAAGAAAAAAATGTCTTACTGGTTGAATATTTGAAACATAATCTCCTTAGTGTCAGTAAAATATGTGATCAATGATACAGTCTTAAGTTTGATTCCTGAAGATATGAAATCAGAGAAGAAGACTCAAGAATATTGGTTGCAACAACAACAAGAAGACCAAATAACATATACATCCTAGACAAAGAGGACATAAAGAGGATGGAATTCACTCAAAAGAGGACTATAACAAGGAAGGAAAGGATAAGAAGGCAAAAAAGGAAGGTTAAATACTATTGAGCACCATGAGTTCAGGGGGACCAACCCCAAATAGAAGAGTTACCCTTTTCCATGATGTCAAAGGGGGAGAGAAATATCATGAGAATGATGATAGGGGGAGTATGAGTGTTGCCATCAATGATAAAGGGGGATATTTTTTAATGGTGTTGTCATTCATGTCAAAGTCAATCATTGATGATCATCATGAAGAAGCCTATGGGTTTACTTGAAGGAGTCTCCACAGTGGTCCCTTTATGGCATAGCTTTAAGAATGTATATCATAGGAATATGCTTTGAAGAATCCGTAAAACCAAGTGAAGAATCCCTTAAATTCAAGTGAAGAAGCCTACAAATTTCCAAGATAAAGATTACAATATGGAGATTGTTGAAAGTATTATTTGTGGTCAATTTGGATGCCCTATCTTTGAGGTAATTTTTTCCCTACATAACTAACTTAAATGGAAGCACAAGTTACATGGTTGGAAATATTATTCCGAGACCTTTTCCATGGTATATGAAATTCCATCTAACTCTCTAGGAATGAGGAGATATGATTTTTTCTGTTCGACAACCCATCAAAAAAATTGAGGATAGTTCAAGCAGGTCAGCCCAGAAACTAAAAATAGGGACATAAATACTATAAATACATGATGAATTTTCACATTTTTTGAGTATCAAATCTTGTGATATCTTAGCACAAGTTTGGTAGTGAAGGTACTGGGAGGATAAGGATCTCTTATGAAGGACATTTTCTAGTCTTATGGTGATGTTTTGATCTTCGCTATGGGCTCACTATAGTATGTAAGGTTGATTCTTTGCACATGTTTCTATGTGGTTGTTGGGGTTTATATGTGGACCCATGTGGAATTATGATCTCTATGTGGACCCAGTTTTGATGATGATGTATTAATGATAGTGACAGAGACACTGACAATGACAATGATAATCTATGTGGACCCAGTTTGATGATAATGATGTATCAATAATAACACCAGAGACAATGATAGTGACAATGACAGGTTGATTCTTTTACATACATATTTGAGGGTGGAAGGAAGGGGCAAGGAAAGGGGGTTGGAGCCTCCTTCCAGTTGGAGCTGGAGAATCTAGGGAGTTGTAGCTTCCTTTAGGTTGGGACTTGTAAACTAGGGGTTTGAAGCCTCCTTCCAGTTGGAGATGGAGAATATTGGAACTTGTAGCTTCCTATGAATGTAATCTTGTTATTATATAATAAAAACATTTCGTGGAATTACACGTAAATATGTTGTGTATTGTGTATTTCTTCTTCTGCTCTTTATTTCATATTGGATGTATTTATTTGATCGAAAATTTAAAAGTTTACAAAGTTCTAAATTGTACTTGATATTGATTCAACCCCCCTCTCAGTATCAACAATGGCATCCTCATCTTCAAAACAAATTGGGAGGATCATTTGAAGCATATTCAACAGGTCTTGGGCACCTTGCGACAACACATGTTATATGCCAATTTGGAGAAGTTTTCCTTCGACATGTAGAGAATCTGATATTTGGGATACATCGTGGATGAGCATGGTGTGCATGTGTATCCAACCAAGATCCAAGTCATATGCGATTGGCCGGCCTCGAAGAAAACGACCAAGCTTTACAACTTCTTGGGCCTCACCAACTTCTACTGCAGGTTTGTGTTGGGGTTCTCATATTACTTGGGCCCCAAGCCAAGTGACCAAGGGTGGAACAAAGGCCAAGTTTGTGTGGGCTATGTCCCAACATAAAGTATCTGAGGATTTGAAAATTTTCCTCTACTCAAAACCAATCCTTATTCTACTAGACCTGCAACAACCATTTGAGATTAATACATATGCTTCATATTATGCTATTGGTGCAGTCCTCACTCAAGATGGGCATCCGATAGCCTATCATAGTGAAAAACTATCTTATGTTGTTCACAGATACCCCACCTAAAAAAAATATATGTACTCCATTGTGAAAGCATGTCGAAAGTGGAAGCATTAGATTCTAGGGATGGAAACAATCATCGACACTAATCACATGCCTCTACAATTCATGAAGACACAAGGAAATTTACAAAATGACCACCATCAAAAGTGGTCCACGTACCTACAACAACTCCACTTGAATATCAAGTACAACAAGGAAAACACCAACCATGTCACAAATTTCCGCAGTCGACCCTCGATTGTGGCACTAACCACGATTCTTAACTCCTTTGGGCATGGGACACCCAGGTGGACACAATTATACAATAATGACTCTGAATTTGTTGTTGTCTATCATACTTTGAGCATAGGAAAAATAATTCAAGACTTTCATCTCTAGGATGTATTTTTATGCCATTTGATCCATCTCTTTGTTCCTTCAAGCGAGCATGCAAAGATTATATGGGAAGCTCATTATAGTTGGGAAACAAGATATTTTGGTGTAGAAAAAACAATGGAAGTACTGTTTTTTTTTTATTGGCCGAAGCTTCAACAAGATCTTTGCAAGTACATCAGATCTTGCATTGCCTTCACCATTTCCAAGCCCACCATTAAGAAACAAGAGCTATACACCCCTCTAGTTACTCCACATAGGCCTTGGAAGCCAATCTCCATGGATTACATGTCCAATTTTCCTTCAACCAAGCATGGGAATGACTGCATCTTCATGGTCGTTGATAGAATATATAAGATGATAGTTTTGGCACCCTAGAAGAAGAGTATCATAGCCGAGGCCACCACAAAGATCTTCTTTGAACATTTTTGGGTCCATTTTGGGATCCCGTGAACCATTATCTCAGATCGAGACAATAGGTTTCTGAACACTTTTTTGTCTAGCCTATGGTCGATGATGGACACCAAGCTGAGAAAATCGACTACCTTCCACCCACAGACTGATGGACAGATAAAGGTAGTCAACATGATGATTGTCATATCCCGAGGATGTACAATTCCAAACATCCATGCATATGGGATGAAATCCTTCCTTATGTTCAACATAGCTACAACAAATCCCTCCACATATTTACTGAAAACAACCCTTTTAAGGCGTGCTTGGGGTTCTAGCCATTGAACCCCACTGACGTAGCTCTGTACATTATAGCTACACAGGAAGATTCCTCCCATACTTATACCGAGGCTGATCGAGAAACCATATTTGTTGAGCAAATCCAACACATCCAACAACAAGTTCATGATATTTTACAGAAAACCAATGCCAAGTATAAGCAGTGCCATGATCAACATCTATTACCACACAAGTTTTAGGTGGGAGATAAGGTATGGTTTCATTTGTAGAAAGAGCACCTTACAAGACCACATCGAAAGCTACACCCACTCTGATATGGGCCTTACACCATCACCAAGGTTGTGGGTGAGAATGATTTTGAATTAAGTATTCCTCCTTTCCTTGGCTTTCACTCGAAATTTAATGTGAAATTGCTTCAACCATATTTTCCACCTCTCTTGGACACTTCGGTCATGACTGGGCACCCACTAGAAGAACATCCAACTCTATCGGGTCGTCAAAGCATGGTAGTTTCTTCATCATGGCAAGTGGCTCATTATCTGATGGAGGAACTTGACATAATGGAGACCATTGCTTCTTATGGGGAGAGGAATGATCTAGGTGGAAATAGATGGCCACTCACCTATTCCACTGGCTCAAATTATAATTTCCATATTGGAAAATTTTCTACAGTTTTTTGGGTCCCAAACTTCTGGGGCTGTTTTGAGGCCCTAAACACCGTTTTTTTGACTTGGCAGAGCCCATTAGATTTTTTTTTGATGTTTTGGGCCATTCAAAATATGTACTCCTCGGTTAGACCTTTTTGACAGGGTACTGAGTGCCCCAAACTGAAATCTTGTTCAAAATGTGTGCCCTTGGGAACTTAACGTATCAACTACCCCCATTGGGGCTCACAAACATTTTGGCATTTCATATTCTAGGGTTAGGGTTTTCTCATTTATGCTTTATGCTAAAAAGGCCTTCAGAGCCTCATTGTAATCATCTTCTTGTGAATGAACATAATCGACACATCTCTCTTAAGAGATAAGCTACCACCATTCTAACTAGCTTGTGTGCTTTGCATTTTATAGTCTTTTGTATTCTAGACAATCATTAATAGAATATGAGTTTTATTGTATTACTGCATTCCTTGCAATATCTATGTGTATTTCCTTTTTATATCTCTGTTATATTTTTTCCTTCATGCCGTTCTCAAAATAATCTGGATCACAAGTATACTTCGTAATGATCAATTCTACCCCTTGTTGTATTTTTGACCTAGGAACCTGTGCATTGGGATCTGTGAATTGCCTATGGAATCATGAGATTGCTGGGAATTGTGAGATTTCCATGTTGAGAACTATAAATAAAAATTTCACCAAGATCAAGAATATGCATACAAAATATAGACACATGACCATGTGGGAAACAACATAGGTGCACATAAGACCATGGGATGGACTAGCCCTACATAATGTGATCATTCCGAGAAAATAATCAATGGATCCTCAAATCATGTGTCCTAATAGATCCACTTCAATACCTCCAATATTATTCATTATAAAAGGAAATGAGCATGGGGAATAGAGGGAATGGGCATGGATGACCGAAAAAATGCCTAGGAGTCTACATTCAAAACCAACCACTTGGCCTATAAGGCTTTGGACTTGCATCTTTCCTGGGATTACGATGGTGTATCCAATAAAACAATAGGGTACCTCCTAAGAGGTAACAATTGGCTCCAATTGCAAGACACATGCTCTTCTCGGGAGGATGTGAGAACCCCAGAATCTCAATACCTGTATTCCTGAAACAATCTCACAAAATTTGCAATAAATGCTAGGAGATGGAATATGACAGGAGGTCTTATCCCTTCCTATAAAATAAATAAATAAAAAACAAAATGCATCTAATCTAGGAAATGGAATGACAATACTCAACTGAAAGTAAATAATGATAAAATGAAAAACATCTTAACTAAAATAATGCTCATTATAGAGAGATTATTCATCCTATCCGAATATAACAAAAGAAATAAAACATGTTAGGTTAAATGATATATCCAATGCAACCAACAAATAAATTCATCATCACCATGGGTTTTACCTTTGTTCTTGGTTACTAACCAAAATAGTGAAATATCAAACTTGTATTAGGAATATGTTGGAACCTTTTTCATGTCTCGGAAATATCCTACAATGGGACAAGGATCAGCATGCAAAACATTTGCAATAAAATTCCACAAATCCCCTATACCGCGACATGCTTCTTCGATCCATAATTCAATAGGGATTATGTACTTATTTTTCTTATCATCAACATTGAACGACTCATTAGTGCTACTTATCGAATCATCAAGTAAATGAGGCTTTGATGGTGGATCCAACTGAAACTTGTGAAAACAGAGCTGCTCTTCTTGGTTGCATCTAATCACATTCACAAATACGTGGTGAGAAAAATAATAAAAGCTAAAAGAACATGGAAAGTTGTGACTTATGGATGGCTTCTTTGATGCATGAGGCTGAAATCTCATGAAATAGATCTAAATTTGAACATGTTGCGGCCTGCCTACCATTGTGAACTTCAAACTCCCGTTGCCAAATGAATATTTATACACTTGAAATTTACGAATCAAGGATATCCACAACTGAAAAATCTTTGTTGTATCTTGAATGTGGAAATCCCCTTTTTGCACCTATAAATATAGTTGTTGTTGTATCATGGAGTACTTTGGTTGCAGATACAA
>JZKD02S0581816.1:185121-205239 GCA_000966675.3 Picea glauca | reverse complement strand
AAGACAAGATCTGAGAATTTAAGAAGTAGAAGCTTTGGGTATTTAGACAAGTATTGGTTGGACATTGTCGAGACAAAAAAAAATTTAGTGGGGGAGGATGTAAGGTTGCCACCTATAGATGGCAGTAGGCACATTACCTAGGTGGGTGTAGAGGGATGTTGCAGAAGGTTTCAATACTAGATGTTGCATGATTGATCAATGTACGAAGTGGTAAACCGTTCCATGTTACCTTTATATGAGTTGGGATGCCTTAGGTGCACAAGTCGAGCATGTGAAACCAAGGGGATAAAGTCCCTTAGACATTGGAGTTACTTCATGTGCACTTGGGCACACTTGTTGGACGTGGTTGGTTAGTAGACAAGGCACCAAAGGAAGAAAAGTTGATGGATGACACTTGGGCCCACCTTAGAGTGAAGGGGCTTGCAAGTGCAAGGAAAGTTTCATATAAAAGGAGGACACCTAAAATGTGCTAAGGCACGGAGGGGAAATCATTGGTCATTATTTCTACTGTAAAAGAGCTATGTGGTTTGTGCTAAGTTCAAGGTTAGCACATTAGGGAGAATTGCACTAAGTGAGAAGAAGAAGAAGGCATGGCTTGCAGGAGCTGGACCTATGGTTGCTTCTAGGGTTGGATTTACAGTTGTGCCTCATGTAACTATAGTTTGTAAATGAGTCACAGGTAGTTTGTCACACTCCTTTGTTGTATATTGTAACATTCTTCACATAAATAAAGTTAAGGAATTTGCCTTGGTGTCGCCTATGTTGGATCATGTTGTCAATGATGTCAAAGGATTGATGTCAAAGGAACAATGTCTTGTCATAGTATATTGATGTAGTGATTGATGGATCATGTATTTACATAGATGGATTGGATTGATGTCAAATGGAGTCATAGTTATATGAGGTCATGCATAGATGAAGATGAATGGATTGATGTCAAGTGGACTCATAGTTATATGATGTCATGCATAGATGAAGATGGATCAATGTGTTGTCATTGATATATGATGCATACATGGATTGATGCATAGATGTAGATGTATCAATGTGTTTTCATTGATATATGATGCATAGATGGATTCATGCATTAATGTATTTATCATTGGATCATGTGGTCATGCATGGAATCAATGACAAATGGACAATGTCATAGTGATGTGTTGTCATGGGTTATTCCAGTTGGATTGATGTAAAGATGACTCATTATTTTCTTTTCATGGTTGATAGGAAGTACAAATGTATGAACTCCAAAGTGGTCCCCTTATGGTGAAATCCCTCACTGGAAGACACTTTGTGGTTGAGTTATCCTAGACGTATGGTTAGAGAACCCAAGCTTAATTATGGAATAATGAGATAAAGATTAGTGGATTTTTCAGTGAAACTATCCTAGATGGATTGTGCTTGTCATGCCATTTTTGGTGGCATGTGGAATGTCACATAACTCCTCACTGTTAGAGAGTTATGACCTTGTGAAGTTGGAGGACCCTCATGTGTTGACTACAAGCCCCAAAAGGTCAAAGTAGTCAAAGTTTTTACAAAGAAGAAATTATTTAAATAATGAAGTGAAGTGATGAGTGTACTATAAGTCAAAGAGGATGCAAAAGAAATTATTTAAATAATAAAGTTAATGGATAAATTATTAATTATGGAAAGTGGTTATAAGTGGGTTAACCCTAAAACAAGGAAAGTGGGTTAAGTGGACAGTTGGTTATGTGGACAAAGTGGCTAAGTGGAAGCTTCTAAAGGAAGCTACTTGGAGAGTATAAATAAGAGAGCAAGGGTCTCTTGTTTAAGCATCTTTCTTGAGCATATTGAAGATCTGTTCCAGGTGAAAGATTCATTGCAAGTACTCATGGACACATCAAAGTTTCCGTAAGTTTGAGATCTTGACGACGAAAGTTTTGGAAGTTCAGAAACCCTAGTTTCTGAAGGAGTACGCAGGTCGCAGTGAGCCAGAGCACGTACATATGTGGGCTGTAGTGAGGGAGGACGTGTACACACGCAAGCTGAAGGAGATTAGAGCGCGTACAGTTGGAGAAATTCACAGAGACTTGATTGAGAGTTGGTTCCAGGTTCCTGAAGTTTGAAGAAAATTCCAGATCGACATTCTATGGGCTTATATCTATCACATAAGTCTTTGGTATCGTTACATAGTTGTCTTGATGGATATTTTTTCTTATTGTATGGTGAATACTTAAAGGAATTCTTGGTATGGCTATTGTGATATGGTTTATGTTGGTTGATTGATAGAGTGAGCAACACTCTTATGCTTCATTATTGATATGGTTGCCATAGTATACTGGTTACTTATACATGATTGAGTAGTATTCATATTGTATGGTTGAGGAGCATGAGTAAGTTGTTGAACAACATAGATGTGTTGTGATTGGTTATGGTATAGACTGGACAATGAAAGGAAGAAGTGGATGTGACAAAGGCTTCAAAATATTTGAGTTTTCAAGGAGAGAGAAAACCCTAGTTCTTCAGAAGGCATACACAAGATGCAGTGAGCCAGACTGTGTACATACGCAGGCTGCACTATTGGTGGGGTGCGTACATATGCGTGCTGCACTACTAATAGGTCGTGTACCTATTGAGAGATTGGTATCTGTTGAGGATTGAATCCTCTTCTCAGTTGATGCTGAGTTGTGTAAGCTGAGTCTTGCATTGTAGAGCTTGTGCTCTTGTGGAGTTGATACTCTATTCAATTGTTGTTGATAAAACCCCAAGGATTGTAGTCCATAATAAAAAGAAAATTGTACATACATCTTGTGTTCTTTGTGGTGATGGATTATTGATGATCTCTGTTGCTGATATATGTTTTCATACAACTGGTTATAAATTGACAGTAATAAGTGATGAGTAAAAAGTGGTTGCTAACTAAGGATTTTTTGTGAAAGGAAGTGAAAAAAAGCCCTACATTGATCCACCCCCCCTCTCAGTGTGATCAGTGTATCCAACAATTGGTCTTAGAGCAGGCCTTCACTATAAGCCTTAACAAGCTTGGAGGAGATCCATGGACACACACATGGATGATGAAGTTCCAATCCTTGATGAGAAAAATTATTTAGCATGGAGAATAGAAATGAAAGGGTATTTGAAAGAAAAAGGAGGAGGTGTTTGGAAAGAAACTATTGGTGGATCAGTTCCCTTTAAGAACAAGTCAAAGTTTGCAGCTCAAAAGGAAGAAAAGAAGAATGATGCATCGACTCTCAGGACCATTTTCAATGGACTCTCAAGTTCTATCAAAGAAAGCATGGGACAATGCACTTCTGCCAAGGATCTATGGCTAAAGCTAGAGAAGACATACCAAGGAAAAAAGGAAGACATTAAAGACAATTCCATCAAGAACAATAAAGGTAAAGAATTTACCGATTGCAATAATTCTAAGTGTGATGATGTTGAATGTTTCTCTACAAGTGAAGAAGAAAACATAGAAGAAGTATGTGTAGAATCAGATGCCAATTATCCTGTAATATCCTTGTTGAATTTTTAGTGTAATTTCCTTGGTTTGGGTTTGAGGTTCAATTTGAATATAGTTCATTTGCTAACAAGATATTCAACTTATATGGAAAATATGAAATCTTCTATATAATATGATAACACCCATAACACTTTTTCTACGTAAATATATTAAGTACCAATAGTAGAAATACACTGGAGATTACATCAGAGTACAAATATGAAAGAAATAACTTGATATGCGCCCTCTAAGGAGATTATCTCTGCATAAAAACTGAATAAACACTAGCTGTAGGTGAATTCCATACACAACTCTCTCCCAAACACGAAATATCAGCTTTGTGTACAGTATTCTAGCATCCAAAATTGTGTGAACATCAACAACAGTGCACATGTAAATAGCAAGACTCTGTATAGACTCCTAGTTCTCTTCAACACACCAATTCTCCCCACTAAATATTACTTAACACCCAAATACGAGGCCCTCCTCCACACATGATCAGTTCCCAAGTTTTATTGCAGCTCACAACAATGGTGTCAATTTCTTATTTCCAATAATAACTCAGACGAGAGGGGGAAATCTCTTCAAAAAAGAAATAGAGCGTTGCCACTCCCACTCACTCATACCATTGCCACAAAGTTCCTCCAGAAACCCAATGACCAACAATAGAAATATTCGATTCCCCAATAAAAGAAGTCACCTTTGGAGAGAAGAGGACGATCCCCAAATTTGTTTTTGCTCAGATTCAAGAAGAGTTTGACCTCTGTGTGTTCAAGCTCAGTCACCATATAGAAAAGTCACCCCAATGAAGAAAATAGCGACCTCAAGCAAATAAACCAACCTTTGTTCAAGATACAAGCTACCAAATGATGGAAAATTGTCCCAACTGAAGCTCAGTGAAGAAAACTGCGTGTTCTCTTCCAAAATGATCAACTAGGGTGGGTATGTTGCACCACCAAAACTAATCTCTGCAATTCCTCCTAGGGTTTTCGTCCCAAGAGTTTTAAGACCACAATGAGCTCTCTCAACGAGAAATTAGAAAAATACCAAAAATGATAGACTACGAGAGAGTGCCCTCCTTTTTCCCTTTTATTTGTTCGTTGACTCTTATGAAACCCTTTTACCCTTTTAATCGATTTAAGTGATGTTTCATATTCTTCCTAAGTCACTTTAGGTTCTTTTCTTCTTTTTCCCTTTTTTAATTATCTAATGTCGTTTTGTTAGGCACTTTCCCCTTAGGACATTAAATAATTAATTAATTCCCTTCTTAAGGACTATAGCCTACGAGAATCACTTAGGATACTATGTCCAAGTCCCATGATTACTCAGAAGGGGACATTACAGTCCTCCCTCCCCGAGATTTATTGTCCCCAAGAAATTGCATATTTGGGTGCTGCAAAATTCGTTCACTATCCCAAGTGGCATCTTCTTCATGTAACTCTCTCCATCTGACTAGATATTCCCTGATTACCCCGTTCTGAAGCTTCTTTTCCCAAACCTCCAATACTTCCTCAGGAACTAATACTAGCTGCCCCTCCTCATCCAATGGAGGGAGTTATGCCGAAGTTGTGATCTGTTGTTCTATTGCATTTTTGAGACATGAGATGTGAAACAGATTATGGATCTTACTCCCTTTTGGTAACTCCAAGTCATAAGCCACTTCACCAACTCTCCTGGTCAACCTATAAGGTCCGTAAAATCGTGGCTTAAGTTTCTCTGCACCACTCTTCTTCATAGAATACTCTCTATATGGCTACAGCCTAAGAAACACCAAGTCCCCTACCTTGAAGGTGCACTCGACCCTGTGTCTATATGCATATATCTTTTGTTGGTTTTGGGCTGTCTGCAGGTTATCCTTAAGAGTCTTAAGAATATCTTAGCTCTCCCGAATCCAATCTTTGGCCTTGGGCTCCCTACTGTCCCCAAATGCCAAATCTACAAAGGGATCATCATATCCATATAATTCCCTAAATGGTGACATCCCTACGGACATATGATAGGTGGTGTTATAACAATGCTCACCCAAATGTTACCACTTAACCCATGTCTTCTACTGCCTGACCACGTAGTTATGAAAATACCCCTCTAACCATTTGTTCACTATCTCTGTTTGGACATATGTTTATGGGTGGTAACTTGTATTGGGAGTCAACTCTTTGGTTGTGAGCCTGAATAGTTCCTGCCAAAAAGAACTCATAAATCGACTGTCCCTATCACTAACAATATTTTTTGACAACCCATGAAGCTTGAATACCTCCCTGAATAATAAATCTGCTACCTTTGCTACCATGTAATTTGAGGATATGGAAAAGAAATGAGTGAAATTGGTCAACCTATCGACCACCACATAAATGCAATCTTGGCCCCGTGTCTTTGGCAGCCCTATGATAAATTCCATGGATATGCTCTCCCATTTTTGCTCCGGAATGGGCAGTGGCTGAAGTAATCTTACAGGGTGGGTCTGCTCCACCTTATTCTGTTGACAAGTCACACACTCCCGCACATTCCTCAATACATCATATTTGAGGCCCTTCCATGAGAACCTCTCTCTGATCTTCTTGTACGTCTTGAAATATCCTAGATTCCCATTTAAAGGTGTGTCGTGCATGGCTTTCATAATTTTCTCCTTTAATTTGGACTTCAGAACCAAGTATATGTGATCCTTGTAGTAGATGATATCATCTACCACCTTGTACCTGTCATCCTGCACACTATTATCCATCACCTCACAAGCAAATTTGCTCTTGGAATAATCCACCAAGAGCTCAGATTTCCAATCCGCAGATATCTTTGACAATGAGCACAACTCTAGTCTTCTGGATAGAGCATCAACCACGACATTGTTTTTCCCTTTGACATACTCAATATCGAAGTCATAGGCTTGCACTTTACTGACTTAAAGTTAACGTTTTAGCTGAGTTAGAGGATGTTAGCAATGAAATAGGACATTACTCAATTTCTTTTGTGTATCTTGAAAAATACACCAATGAAGTCCTAGAAAAGTACTCAAGATATACCATGGCACTAAAGAAATCTCTCAAAGAACAAGAAGAAAGTAAGAAGACTCAATTAGAAGAAAAAGAAGAAGAGATCAAAAGACTAAAGAATGAAATAGAAGAAAATAAGAAGGTAGATGATGAGTTTAGAAAAAGTCTTGAAGTTAATGTCAATCTTAAGACCCAAATTGAAGAAGCCAAAAGGGTAGAGGAACTATTAAAGAATCAAGTAAATGAAAAGGAAGAGTCATGTCATAAGTTGGAAGTTGAAGTTATTGATCTTAGAAAGAAAGTAGATAAGTCAAACAAATTATTGAATAGCTCAACTATCTTGAATGAAATCTTGGATAGTCAAAAATCACCAAATGATAAATAAGGTCTTGGATACAACAAAGAAACTAACATGTTGAAGCAAGCACCTCAAAGAAGCATGAGGTAAGTCCTTCATTCTCAAAAGGTGGAAGTAATGTTGCAAGTCAACCGTCTACACAAAGCAAGGAAACTTTCAAAAGAACAAAGAAAGGAATAAATCAAGAGGACGTCTTTACACCTCAAAGCAAATTTAAAAGAGAGACACCTTCAAGATGGACACCAAAGCAAAGGTACGGATTTTTTTTTCATGGTCACTGTTATTCATGTAATGAATATGGTCACAAAGCTTTGGATTGCAGACATTATGCAAGGAAAGATAATGGAAGGTTTCGTAACACCCTAAGGTGTTGGATATGTAATCAAGTGGGACACATTGCTGCTCATTGTCACACCATGAGATGCTACATATGTAGTGGATTTGGACACAAATCCGAGGATTGATGGAACACAAGAAGACAATACATGAGGAGTGTTTCATATAGTATGACTAGAAGAACACATGAGGCTAGAAAGGAAAAAAATGTTGGAAATATGGAAGCTCATAGCTCAAGTTATGAGAAGATGGGACACCTTCAGAAGTGGGCGAAGATGACTAAACAATCAGAACATAATGACAACCTTGGGACAAGCTCAAGTTTGACATCTTTTGAAGCATATACGGGTTACAATGATAGTAGTCTCGTACATATGCGAGTTGACCTATAAATAGGTCGTGTACATATGCGAGCTGTCGACATAGCAAGCCACGTACTTGTGGTAAAAGCCTTGGGAAGTAGGCTGTGCAAATAAGTTGTAGCTTGGTGTGATGGTATAACTCTTTTTTGCAGGGTTTGACATGTTTTTTTGAAGGTTTTCATGATTATATGTTAGCATACATAATTGGTGTATGTATGGTGATGACATATGGTTGAGTGTTGAAAGTCTATCCTTGATGCATTATACTAAATCTAGAGTATGGATTGAGGCATTTTCTATCGAGGAACAATGTTGGTTGTGACAGTGAATTTATGGCACTTTGGTTATGAGATATATCATGATGATGCTAACTAGAGATTTCATTGATCTATTGAGGCACACTTCTAGTACACGTATTTTTGGATGCTTAGTATTTGATGTAGTGAATGGTGGTTGAGGTTGATCTATTAGGGTACATGGCTGGTACATATTTGAGTTCCACTGGTATATCTTATGATGTATTGTTAGAGGCATATTTGTTGGATATCTTGGTGCATGCATTTGGCATGTGGTTGAGATACATATTAGGACATGTTGTTAATGAGTTTATGAGGTGGTTAGGTTGTACATCATTGATCATAGCTTGATCTATAGTTGATGCACGATTGGTACATATTGGGTACATTGTTAGAGGCACATGTTAGTAGTATGACTGGCACATGGTTTATGGTTGATATGACATACATGTATGGAACACATCTTGATTGTAGTTCATTTTGTTGAGGTTTGGTGCATGGTTGATGCACTTGTTTTGGTACATGATGTATGGGATGATATAGTTGAGACACTTGTTATGATGCTTGGATGATATATTGATGGTTGAGATACATGGTTGTGGCACTTGGGTCATAGTAGCGGCATGTCATGAGTGATATGAAACTTGTTTGAGGCACATGGTTTGCATGTTGGTTGGTACATAGTTGGCACATGTTCTTGGCATATGGTTGATACACTTCATTGATGATATCTTATGGCATATTGTATGGTATTGATGTACATGGGTGTTGTGTACAGTTGACACATAATATGGCACACGATGTACATGGTTGATGTTTTGTTCATGATTCTCTATTCATTGTTGACATATCTTTTGCTCCATGATGTATGGTATGGCACGAGTTTGATGCATGGACATATCCAAGGATTGTCATAGAAAGAGCATATCACTCTTGAGAAATGGATCTATGTTCCGATTGAGCAATAATAATTGCAGCATAAGAAGATTGCAGTGGTATCATATGGTTCATCTTGTAGAGAAGATAGGGGGTGACATACCCACAAGGGGAGTCATTCTTCTTCCCATGTCTCCAAGAGGAGAGATTCATCAGATGGAGGATATAAAGATAGATTCTTGGAGAGAGAGCATAGAGGCATGGTTCCAGAAGGAGCGATGGTCACATGGGGAGCATGAGAGATATGTATTCAACATTACATCAGAGTGATATCCCTTGTTCAAAAGGTGAGAGATTATTTAGAGGAATATCAAAGGAATCCAGACTAGGGGAGCAACCCCAAGAAGAGTTTAGGTAGGGGGAGCAGCCCCAATAAGAGAACTACCCTTTTCCATTGATGTCAACGGGGGAGATATAGTCACATTGATGTGATTGAGATGACTATTGATGAAGATAAATTCCATGTCTACATATTGCCATCAATGATTGGTGTTGACATCAATGTTGGTATTTCCATCAATGCTAAAGGGGGAGACTGTTGGATGATGTTGTCATTGATGTCAAAGGAAAAGTGTCTTGTCATAGTATATTGATGTAGTGATTGATGGATCATTTATGGTCATAGGTGGATTGGATTGATGTCAAATGGAGTCATAGTTATATGAGGTCATGCATAGATGAATATGAATGGATTGATGTCAAGTGGAGTCATAGTTATATGATGTCATGCATAGATGAAGATGGATCAATGTGTTGTCATTGATATATGATGCATATATGGATTGATGCATAGATAAAGATGGATCAATGTGTTGTCATTGATATATGATTCATAGATGGATTGATGCATTAATGTATTGATCATTGGATCATGTGGTCATGCATTGAATTAATGACAAAGGGACAATGTCATAATGATGTGTTGTCATGGGTTATTCCAGTTGGATTGATGTAAAGATGACTCATTATTGTCTTGTCATGGTTGATAGGAAGTACACATGGATGAAATCCAAAGTGGTCCCCTTACAGTGAAAGCCCTCACGGGAAGACGTTTTGCAGTTGAGTTATCCTAGAAGTATGGTTAGAGAACCCAAGCTTAATTATGGAATAATGAGATAAATATCAGTGAATTTGTCAGTGAAACTATCCTAGATGGATAGTGCTTGTCATGTCATTTCCGGTGGTATGTGGAACGTCACATAACTCCTCACGGTTAGAGAGTTATGGCCTTGTGAAGTTGGGGACCCTCATGTGTTGACTATAAGCCCCAAAAGGTCAAAGTAGTCAAAGTGTTTACAAAGAAGAAATTATTTAAATAATGAAGTGAAGTGATGAGTGTACTATAAGTCAAAGAGGATGAAAAATAAATTATTTAAATAATAAAGTTAATGGATAACTTACTAATTATGGAAAGTGGTTATAAGTGGGTTAACCCTAAAGTAAGGAAAGTGAGTTAAGTGGACAAAGTGGATATGTGGACAAAGTGGCTAAGTGGAAGCTTCTAAAGGAAGCTACTTGAAGAGTATAAATAAGAGATCAAGGGTCTCTTGTTTAAACATCTTTCTTGAGCATATTGAAGATCTATTCTGGGTGAAAAATTCATTGCAGGTACTCATGGATGCATCAAAGTTTCTGTAAGTATGAGATATTGACGACGAAAGTTTTGGAAGTTCAGAAACCCTAGTTTCTGAAGGAGTACCCAGGATGTAGTGAGACAAATCGCATACATACGCGGTTGCAGTGAGGCAAGACACATACACGCGTAGGCTAAAGGAGATCAAAGCACATACCGTTGGAGAAAGTCATGGAGACTTTAGTGAGAGTTGGTGCCAGGTTCCTAAAGTATGAAGAAAATTCCAGATCAACATTCTATGGGCTCAGATATGTCATAGAAGTCTTTGGTATGGTTACATAGTTGTCTTGATGGATACTTTTTCTTATTGTATGGTGAATACTTAAAGCTATTCTTGTTATGTCTGCTGTGATATGGTTTATGTTGGTTGATAGATAGAGTGAGAAACACTCTTATGTTTCAATACTGATATGGTTTCCATAGTATACTGGTTAATTATACATGATTGAGTAACATTCATATTGTATGGTTGAAGAGCATGAGTAAGTTGTTGGACAACATAGATGTGTTGTGATTGGTTATGGTACATACTGGACAATGAAAGGCATAAGTGGATGTGACAGAGGCTACAAAAGATCCGAGTTTTCAAGGAGAGAGAAAACCCTAGTTCTTCATAAGGCATACACAGGCTGCAGTGAGCCAGACCACGTACCTACATGGGTTTCACTATTAGTAGGGTACGTACATACGTGTGCTACACTACTAACATGTCATGTACCTATTGACAGATTGGTATCTATTGAGGATTGAATCCTCTTCTCAGTTGATGTTGAGTTGTGTAAGTTGAGTCTTGCATTGCAGAGCTGGTGCTATTGTGGAGTTGATACTCTATTAAGTTGTTGCTGATAAAACCCCAAGGATTATAGTCCATAATAAAAACAAAATTGTACATATATCTTGTGTTATTTGTGTTCTTTGTGGTGATGGCTTATTGATGATCTCTGTTGCTGATATATGTTTGCATACAACTGGTTATAAATTGACAGTAATAAGTGATGAGTAAAAAGTGATTGCTAACTAGGAAGTTTTTGTGAAAGGAAGTGAAAAATATCCCTACACTGATTCACCCCCCCTCTTAGTGTGATCGGTGTGTCCAATAGCCTATACTTGTGTATTATGGTTACTTTACTTGGATGAATGTTATTTTCATTACTTTTCTTTGTATTGGTTAAGTATAAGTATCATTGGGATGTTTTAATATTGTGGTTGTAATGTAAATATGAAGCGTCGTAGGTGATAGGAATAGTCACCCGTTGAGGAAGACCAAGAGTCATTTGTTTGTGTATATATTCACCTAACTAGTTAATGAAATGCATCAACGTGGAGTTATCATTTCTACCCCTTGGCCTGACACTAATGTATTGTAGCTTAAGGCGAAGTTATGGGAAGACCTTAAGTGAAGAAGCATAAATTTATTGTAATAAGCGCAAGTTGGTCAAGCCACTATGACCAAGACAAGGTAATGCCACATGAACAGAGATGACGAAAAGGAAAAATCTGAACAAATTTCTTAGGTCCATGGCATAACCCCTCTACTTATTGTCATGTTTTGTGTAAAAAAAAAAAGTCACAGAACCAACAAAAGGTAATCCACATGAATCGTCCCATTACATTGTTTCTCACTACAATATAGGAGTAACATAAGATTTATTTAACAATGCATATAGTCCTTGGAAAGATACATGACTTCTTGACATAGGCACAACCTCTCATATGACATTTCAAAAAGACATTTTTGAAGACTTCACTGAAAATGTAGATGGCATAGTGTATTTTACAGACAAGTCCAGTCTCATACCCTCGGGAATAGGCACCATCACAATTAAGTTTCTTGGACTCCCATATTTTCTTCTGCACAATGTACTCTATCTTCCTGAGCTGAAAAAGAGCGTGTTGTCCCTTGTGCTCATCAAACAACAAGGCCACTCTGTTCACATGATCAATGGAAATGTTGAATTATGAAAGGATTATGATAACGTGCTTGTTATGACCAGAATGAAAGATGGAAGATTGTTGAAGCTGAATGGGACATCTACCCATACACACAATGTTGCATACCTCTCTAATCACGGTGAAGATATAATGCCATCTAGTTTTTTTTGGCATGATAGATTTGGTCATATCAATTATGACAATGTTCATTTAATGAGAAAGAATGGTATTTCTGGTCTGCCTACCATTTCTAGAAAACTGAAACAATGTGATGCTTGTATTCTTGGAAAGCATAGAAAACAACCTTTCCATGATTCTACTTCTAGAGCATTAGAAAGCTTGAACCGATTCATTCTGATTTGTGCGGCCCTCTGCATGTTTCTTATGCAAATGGAAATAAATATTTAATGTCCTTTATTGATGATTACACCATGATGTGCTGGGTGTATTTGTTGAAAGATAAGTCACAAGATTTTGAAACATTTAAAAATTTTCATGTATGGATTCAAAATGAAGTTCAGTCTCGTATTGGCTCTCTTCGCACTGATAATGGAAGATAATATAAATCTAATGAATTTGAAATTTACCTTCGCCAACATGGGATCAAACATCAAACACCAGTTCCATACAATCCTCAACAAAACAATGTAGCTGAACTAATGAACAAGACACTCCTAAATATGGTTCATTCCATGATGTTTTTCAAGAATGTTAAATTGATGTTTTGGGCTGATGCAATTCTATGTGCAGTTTATGTAAAAAACAAGTGTCCATATCATGCTATAAAAAAACAAGACTCCACATGAAATGTGGTATGGCCACATTCCTTTGGTGAGGCATCTTAGAGTCTTTGGTTCCACCTGCTATATATGCCTTGATTCCTAAGGAGAAAAGAAGAAAGATTGATGCAAGGAGTTGGAAATGCATGTTCTTGGGGTACTGAAATACCACCAACGGGTATTGTCTTTATGATGAGACAAACAAGAAGTTCATCCTTTCCAGAGATGTGATCTTTATTGAATCCACCAAGAATGATGAAACTGTTGAGAGGCAACTTGATCATCTGGACATATTCACTCGTGTAAAGACATATCACGAATTTGATGATGAGATCCCACATCTTGAAGAGGGATCCCTATCTTGGGTCAATATTTGGAATCTTCCTATGTAGCACCATCTACCCCACATGAAGAAGTTCCTGCCACTTCATCAGAACTTGAAGTTCAGTTGGATGACGTGATTGAGAAGATTGAAAAGCTGAGGCTTGATGAGAACTCAACACCATCTCAATCAATTGAGCAACTAGGACCATCTAAGAAAGGTCCACCAAAATAGCTCAAAAAAACACTTGAAAGTGTTCATCTTGATGAGGTCGAGAATAAATGAACCAGATTGTCCTCAAAACAAGATGGAGGTAATGTAGATAATTCAAAATCACGTGATGTAGAAGATATGGATGTTTCAAATTGACTGTGAGTTGAATTTATCTACTAACCTTGAACCAACTTCCTTTAAAGAAGCCACTTCTCATGATGAATGGAAAGAATCCATGCATAAGGAACATAATGCTCTCATCAAGAATGGGACATGGAAGTTAGTGGACCCTCCATATGGAACCAAACCAATTGGATGCAAGTGGGTATTCAAGAACAAGTACATATCATATGACTTACTTGACAGGCACAAAATGAGGCTCATAGAAAAAGAATTTTCACAAAAAGAAGGTGTTGATTATGAGGAAAATTTTTCCCACACATAAAAATGGGCTACCATCCACACTTTATTTTCCATGACAGCACAAAATTGATGGAAAATTCATCAAATGGATGTGAGGACTTCTTTCTTGCATGAACACTTGAAAGAGAATGCGTTCATGTCTCGACCAGAAGGATTTGTTGTGAAGGGAAAATAACATAAGGTATGGAAGCTCATCAAATCCTTGTATTGCTTGAAACAAGCACCACAAACATGGTATGAAAAGTTAATTGAGCATCTTTTGAAATTGAATTTCAAGCATTTCAATCTTGATGATGCCATTTTGTTTGTCAAGAAATTTGGAAAAACAGTTCTATATCTTGTAGTATATGTAGATGATCTTTTCATAATAGAGAACAATGAGAACTACATTGCATCCATAAAGAAAGAGTTGAAGAAAGGCTTTGAGATGACAGATTTGGGACATATTCACTACTATTTGGGCATTGAAGTGATACAAAATCCAAAGTACATATTCATCTCCTAGAAGAAGTACGTTGGAGAACTATTGAACAAGTTTGGCATGGTTGAGTGTAATCCTGTTTCTACTCCAATGGAACAAAATTTGAAGCTCACATCAAAAGAAGGGAATGAATTTGAGGATGCAACCAAGTATAAACAACTTGTGGGAGGTCTTATCTATCTTACTACCACCAGACCAAACATTTGTTGTTGGCATTTTTTCCAGGTTCATGTAGAAGCCTTGTGAAGGACATTGGTCTACTGCAAAGAGAGTTCTAAAATACTTGAAAGGAACTCAAGATTTTGGACTCAAGTACTATAAGGTAGATGACTTCAACTTGATCGGATATTCTAATTCAGACTTTGATGGGGATAAGGAAAATGGAGTGTCAACTTCAAGCTATCTCATGAGTCTTGGATCAACAACTGTCTTCTGGAGACCACACAAACAATTAGTTCCAACAGATTCCACAACAGAGGCATAATATGTGGCAGTAGCATAAGCAATGAAGGAGATTGTGTGGTTCAGGAAAATACTTGAAGATTTGCAGGAGAAACAAGTAAATTCTACTCCTCTTCTAGTTGACAATACTTTTGCAATCAAGTTGGCCAAGAATCCCAGATTCCAAGATCGAACCAAACACATCAACACAAAGTATCACTTGATTCGATACCATGTAGAGGCCAAATCTATTTACTTAAGACATTGTTCCACAAATGAGAAAATTGTAGACATCTTCATCAAAGTGCTTGGAAGATAAAAATTTGAGAAGTTCAGAATGATGCTTGGAATCACACACACCCCTTCTAATTAAGGGGGGGAATGTTGGACACGTAATCCATTTGGGGTTGCATTACTTGTAATTGTAATGTAAATATGAAGTGTCGTAGGTGATAGGAATGGTCACCCGTTGAGAAAGACCAAGAGTCATTTGTTTGTGTATATATTCACCTAACTAGTTAATGAAATGCATCAACATGGAGTTATCATTTCTGCTCCTTAGCCTAACACTAACGTATTGTAGCTTAAGGCGAAGTTATGAGCAGACTTTAAATGAAGAAGCATAAATTGATTGTAATAAGCGCAAATTGGTCAAACCACTATGACCAAAAACAAGACTTGCCACATAAATAGAGATGACAAAAAAAATCAAGACAAAATTCTTAGATCTATAACAAAACCCCTTTACTTATTGTCATATTATATGTAAAAAAAAATCACATAATTACTTATTACTCTTTTATATATTTAAACTAAAAATTACAAAAACATTACTACTATATAGTGCTTATTAATATTTATACACATAACAAGATATATATAATGAATTTATTCTTTATATTCATTCTAATATAAAGAGGTAAAGAATGAATTCATTCTAATACAAAGAGGAAACTATAAAGTTTGAAAAATATTTAAATTAAACAATAGCACAAATCCATGTTTCACATTGATAAGTTATATTTAACCTATAACAAAATCCATGTTTAAAGTGAATTAAATTACAATTTAATATATAATGATATATATATATATATAATCCGAGTTCCAAATTATAATGAAAAACACTGAAATTTGAATAATTACAATTTACAATTAGAATTATATATATATAAAATATGGGAAACACTGAAATTTGAATAATTACAATTTACAATTTAATACTAAAATGCTGTGTTCTAAAAGCATTAAAAAAAACAGTAATGAATATCTGTATTTGCAGAGGTATGGCTAAAGACTAACTAAAACACCCTAGAATATTTTTTCATCCAGTTATGACCATCCGTATTTGCAGACTAAAAGACCTTATAATTTTTTTTTTTCACTGATATTTTTCTTATAATTTAAAACTTTCATTTATTTTTTTCTCTAATATTTTAGTATAATTCAAAATTGGTTTTGTTTAATTATTCTATTTTTTTTTTAAAATAAATTCAACTAGTTAAAAATAACAAAAACCACTAAAATTATACAAATTTAATTATTTAAATTTCCAGATCCAACAATATTTCATCAAATTTAAAATAAATATCTTTAAAAAATATAACCAAAAAACAAAAATACATAATACATATATACTACAGCTTCAAAGCCTCTAATTTCATTAGAGCAAAATAACAATTTTGCCAATTGTAAGTGAAATTGAGGGGTTTTTAAGATTTTGCAACGCGTTAACTTACCTTTTACAGAACCTCTCGCGGACATTAATACAAATTGAGGGTTTTTCAATTTTTTTTTAAAGAAAAATGTGACATTTTAACTTACTTTGTACAAAACCTCCCGCGAACATTAATACAAATTCCAGAATGTTCGTGAGCCTCTAACGATTTGAAATTTGTCAAAAGGAAGAAACCCCTGAAGATTTTTTGCTTATAGGTCAATTTCTCAACGACAGTTTTGCAAATGGGAGAACCCAACTGAAGTACCGAAGATTTTTTTTCTTATAAGCCAATTTCTCAATGACAATTTTGCAAATGGGAGAACTCAATTGAAGTACTGAAGATTTTTTGCTTATAGGCCAATTTCTCAATGACAATTTTGCAAATGGGAGAACCCAACTGAAGTACTGGACAATGCTAGTAGCTAGGAGGTGCAGTCCTCGGCATCCGCATAATTGAGATCTTTGAATCTCTTTAATTCTGGCAGAACAACTGTCTTCAGATCCGGTCTGTCTCGGCGCCGCAATTCTGTGCATTTGAGGGCCAGCTTAGCAAACTCTTCAGTTTCCTCAAGAGGCCACTTCCCGGCAGTTTTGTCCAGAATTTCATTGAATGAGCCCTCATGGATGGCTTTTTGAATGTCTTCTATAATACCCATTGGGGATTTGGCTGTGAGCAATTGCAGGAGAATGATTCCTAGAGCATATACATCAGACGTAGGCAACATTGTTCCGGTCCGTACGTACTCTGGATCCATGTAATAGAAGGTGCCAGCAAGGACTGTCATCTTGTATTCAGTAACAGTGCAAGAGATTGTAGGAGGAATGAGCTTAGCTAGTCCTACATCGCCGATTTTGCTCACAAAATTGTGATCTAGCAATATGTTGGCAGGCTTTAGATCACAATGAATGATTGGCTCTGGCTTGGCGGTGTGAAGAAAATTAAGCGCGGTAGCTATTTCTGAAGCAATTCGAAAGCGGATAAACCATGGAAGAGAATCTCTTTCACTCCTGTGGAACAACTGATCCTCTAAACTGCCATTTTCCATATATTCATAAACTAGACATCCGCGCTCAGGGCAAGTGCCAAGCAGCATAACCATGTTGGGGTGATGTATGCGGCTTAGAATCTCAATCTGCAAAAAAAGTTCAGGAGGGATTATCCAAACGTTTCTTCGCATTCTATTCATTTAGCCTTCCAATGTATTTAATCGATATTAGATATGTAAATAGTAAATCACCCAAATCCTTTTCATACCTCCCGTTGGAATTCATCTCTGCCTTGAGCTGTATCTGTTTGGAGAACCTTGATGGCCACAGTGGTATGATCCAAACTGCCCTTGTAGACTGGGCCATATCCTCCTTCGCCTATTTTAAGTGATTCAGAAAAGAAATCCGTAGCAAATTTAATTTCTTCTATTGAATATCCTCTACATCTTTGATCAGCCGATTCCAAAGCATCGTTTGTGTCCAATTTCCCCAACTTTTCAATCAGCTGGGCATTTAGACTTACTGCCTGCCACAAGTAGTCCAACTCCTTTTAAGTAAATTTCAATTTTTTTTTTTTTTTTATCAAATAGCAAAAGATGCTGACCTTGTAGTTTGCAGCAATTGCCTCTTCAAATGCAGCAGCTCCCCTGTACGTCTCCCCAGTACGTTGAAGTTCAATATTCAGCCTTCCTAGTTCGGTCTCAATATCAGGCTGCATGTAGGGAACAGTTTACCATTCAGTTGCATAGCAGAATTGCCTTTCTACATTTCACCCTATGATTGGGTTGTAAAAATGAATCAAATACAGAAATATAACATTATTAAATACTCTTGAATCTGTGACTGGCAGATTCATTTCTCACCAGGCTTCCTGAAAAGAAGCTAGTTTTGCTCACCCTTGATACAAATGGCCCTTCAAAATCCCTTCTGTTTTTCTCAAAGCGCTGGTTGCCATTCATATCATTGGTATTGGTTCCACTAGGTTCTAAAACTCTGTTCCCTGCCAGAACAATGACAAGAGACAAGTTTAGATGTATTTTACTTTGATTCTATTACAAAATGTTGAGTGAAATCGAAAGAATCTAAAGCACCATTGGCATAACATATAGCTCATTTCAAACAATTTTCATGACGTAAATTGCATGCAAGAGAGATTGCCAAAAATGAGTATATTCCCAAAACAATCCATGGCACGGTAGAGAAACTGTCTTTACCAAAGAATACTGTAATACCTCTTGGTACTAAAGCGCATTCTGAATTACAACTGCTGCTACTGTGTGCCGAAATATTATTGCGAGAATGTATTGAAGCAAGTTTTCCTTTTGATATAGCATATACACAACAAAACTTTGAGGCTTTCTTTGCGATACTTGTTGGCGTATCACGGCCTTTAAGTCTCCTACAAAAGAATTCAGAGCATGGACATCAATACTTCCATGTCATGAAAATAACATTTAATATAGAAAAATCTTTAACTCAATGTAAGAAATGGCGTTATATGAGTACTCTGTGTTCCCAAGTACTCTGTCCAATCAAAATTTTGTTTGGATAAACAGGCAATAAATCGAATAGATAACAATTGTAATGAGCAGTAGAAGTGTTACCAAAATTTGGAGGATTTTGTTCACCAATGGAAGGATGTGAAGTTGTTTAATTGATACATCCATAATTTTAATTTACCTCATTACCTCATTAGATGTTTAGAGGACCCCAGGACGAGCTTTATGATTTTGGACTTTGAGATATATTCCAGAATTGCCTTTGATACATTATGATCTTCTAGCACAATGGTTTCTGCTTGCACCTGATTTCCATTGACAATGAGTAAATACTACTGCTCGATTCTGACATAGCAAAACTGCTGCCTCATAATCAAAAGCTTCTAAGAGGACATAAAGTTTTCAGACGACCTTTTTGCTGTCACACATCTGCTGATAAGGCCATAACAGCTTACGAGTTTGTGATGCAACGTTTTGCATATAAGCATCCACAACATCACTGCATACCTGTGCAATTGGTATGTTTCCCACTGCAAACCAGAAACACATTAAAGTTATGTCAAGTGTATTGCAATCAGACAAAACTCAAAAGCTTTGGATCTTGCTTTTCATTTTGGAAGGAAAAAACTTTAAATGCTCAAGAGAAATATAGAACTGCCAGTGTACTTCTCATGGAATGTAATAAATTAACATAGTTCATTTTAATCTGGAATTTTATTAAAATTAACATAGTTTCATCTTAATTTGGAATTTATCAAGTAAAATAAAAGTGGGTGTAAATAATTTTAAAAAACTACAATGTTTTTGGTTTAAACACTATAAAAACTAAACTTTTACAGGGTAGAATTGGTGAACTGTTGTTGCAGATCTCAATGTTTGAATCGCTGGTGTGTTGTTATTATCTTCTTCAAAGTTTGAATCTCTTAAGTGGCATGGTGGCTCTTTCTAAG
>JZKD02S0581816.1:147539-168997 GCA_000966675.3 Picea glauca | reverse complement strand
TAAATATAAGTGATCTTTGTACCATAGTGAATCATTTTTCCATGTAAATGTATCTGATGCACTGGAATCCTGCTGCAACCTTTGAATGAGAGTCCACACGTTTTCGTCATTCTTCCATTCTATTATCACATGAAGTCGTCAGGGGTCGTAGGTGTCTATTATTAATACCTAAGTCTGTATCCTTGCCCCGTCTCTCTCTCTTTGTTTTGAAATCCAAGTCCTAAAATTTTCCCCTTGACTGGTAAAGTCGTTTTTCCCTCTTGTTTAAGCGACCTGTTTTCCCTTGAGGTCTTACCTAAATAAGTCTCAGCCCGAATATTTTTTTCATTTTATTTAAAGGATGGAAACATATCGTGATCTTTGGTCCAAATCATCGGTGATCTTATTTTCTATTGATTTCCCAGGGAAAATTCGGGGTTCACGATTTGGGAGAAAGCGGTGAAGCCATTGTCAAAAAGGATAAAACCCGAAGTTCCAGAGTGGAATAAGGGTATGATCTAAGCCCTTGATATCAAACCAAAAAGGACCGTTGATCTTGAAAACAGTATCACCAGAAGCCTTGCAGTACTAAAGGTCTTGAAATGAATCTCGACTGTCTAAATCAAAAGGTCACGCGTCACCAAATCCCTCACTTTAGAGGTTTTACTTCGGAAGATTGTGGGAGTTATGCATTGAAAAGTCCCGAAGGCCCGAAGCCCAAACTCCTGAAGTAATTATGGGTTGTTGATATTCACATCAGGAGCCAAGGTCCATCCAAGAGCGTCTCTTGGCAACAAAGGTGGGGCTTTCCTGGATTATAGATCACAATCATATCAACAACTCACGTGTACTCGGCATGCCAAATTTGCGTGAGGATTAGTGGTTAAGAAGAAATCTTGAAGTTGCAGATCAAGCACCACACATACTTCTCCATCAGATGGTAAATATCTACTTCGGGAATCCAGGCTTTGGGAGTTTCAAGATCTCTACTCTCGGTTTCATTCAGAGTGATTTCTCCCGTAGTCCACTGATCACTGTCGCGCGTCCATCTGAATCAACAATCATCATTCACTTCAGAGCTTCAACATTCATTTCAGGATGCCACGTCACTCCGGGTCCATATTTATACCATCTCTACATGCAGACCCCTCTCGGGCTCCGAAGTCCAAGGTACGTGGCAACCATCAACGCATGCTATAGCGGGAAAAACCCCCTATGGACTACACTAGGGTTCGACATGTAGGCAGATCACAACCATCTAAAAGTATCCTACCTTTATAACTACCCCAAATGTATCCCATACTCATACATGAAATACAAGGTAAGAAGGATCAGGTAACTGTACCTTTTACTCCGCATCCGGTGTCAATCCTCTCGCGCTTGATAGCTCTGCTGACTATAAGCCTCCTCCCAAGGCTGACCTACATTCACAAACAGATAAACAGGAAACTACAAACATGCATATCATATATAAATCATGGGTTAGATGTTATAATAAAACATAAATCAAATGGAAACATTTGACACATCATATTTCGGGACAGGAAAAGTATTTCTTTTATTGATATCACAATGTTTACTTACAACAAGGTCAACGACTGCTCCACGAACCTGGTCTGAGATCCTCTTCACCAAGCTCCAAGTGCACCTTTGTGTATATTTCGCTTCTCAACCTTCTCTTTGGGAAATTGAATGGGCTTATAATGGAGGGAAAAGGGGCAAAATGGGGAATTCTAATGTAATTCTCTCAACAAGGCTGCAAATGCTTGGGGCAAGGAGGGGATGTGAAATGGGAAGAGTTTCACTATTCTTATGTTTGGCTTAGGAATGGGACCCCAACACCTCATTTTGTATGACAAAAGGATGGTTATTCGGTTGGGTGACGGGATATAGGTGGTGGATTAGTTGGGAAACTACCCAATAGCCCGTAATCTCAACGAATTCCTTGCAACTTTTTAATTTTTGCAAATTTTGCAAGTATACACGGGATATAATGGTGCAGCTAGTGTACGTACGCAGCCTGTAGTGGTGCAACATGCATGTGTACGTGGGCAGTAATGGTGCAGGGTGTGTACATCTTCAAAAATTGTGTTTTTAAGAAGAGCAACTCAGTGATGGATTGGAAAAAATTGCAAGTAAGAGGGCCAAATTCCAGGTATGCATGTATGGATAAAATTAGGGTTATAAAATATGCCCACTAATGTGTGAGGTCATAAGAGCATCAAATGGCTGAAATACATTACAAAATATTCACCAATGTACATAGCGAGTGAGCCCGGGACCAGAGTTCGGGAAGTGCCATCTGCAAAAATAACAATTATCTCTCCGAGGTGGGCATACCCATGCTTGGGATGCAATAAATCATGGTTAACAATAAAATACACCGCATATCCATGTCATACAACTATATAAAGTGTAGTCACGAGCAATACACAATGAATCTACATCTCAAAATCAAAGATATACATGTATAGTATCCATCTTCAAGAAGCAAATGACGCTTGATGGCTGGAGATGAGGCCTTTAGAGCTCAAAATGAGTAGAACGAAATGATTACAGATTATTAACAGGTGCTTAACACAAAATAACAGAGATACAGTAAAACTTCTTTTCTATTCAATAATGAAATAAGATGAAACTGTAAAATGCAACGAAAACAAGCTTGCTGGAATGGTGGTGGCTTATCTTTGAGAAGAGATGTGACGGTTGTTCTCATTCGCAAGAAAATGATTACAATGAGGCTCTGAAGGAATTTTTACAATAAGTAGGAATGCCCAAAACCCTAGACATCCAAAAACCTAACCCTAGGAGATGAAGTGCCAAAAGTCATGTGGGCCCCATTTGGGTAAGTTAGTACATCAACTTCCCGGGGTCGTAACTTTTGCATACGATCTCCATTTTAGGCGTATGATATCCCGTTGGAAAGGTATCGTAGAGGAGATTAATTTTAGGTGAAATATCAAAGGAAATTACATATTTCAAACCTATTTCCCAAAAAACATCATTTAAGTCCTCAAAACGACTCCAGAAGTGAAAACTGCTAAAAATAGTAAATTACCAAAATTGCCAGAAAACTATTTTGAGCCATTTGGAAAAGGTGGGTGGCCACTGATATCCACCTAGATCAATCCTCCCTCCTTAGGAACCAATGGTATCCATTGCATTGAGGTCCCCCATCAAATGAGGAAATTTCTGCTGAATTTGGCCCCGGGTGAGCCACTTGCCTTGGTGCAGGAGCTGCCCTGCTTTGATGACTTGATAAAGATGGATCCTTTGCTGTTGAGTGCCCTTGATCTGTGTGTCCACAATTTGATCATTGGGTTCCTATTGTATGTAGTCGGGGTGGAGCTCTGTTGGTGTTAGCTGTTCTGCTACTTTTGAGGTGTCTAATAATGGTGGGAAATAAGGGCGAAGGAGATCCACGTTGAACATTGGATGCAGGCCAAGGAAAGGAGGAATGTTGATCTCAAAAGAATTATCCCCTAGGGCCTTGGTGATGGTTTGCGGCCCATAACAAAGTGGGTGAAACTTTCGATGGGGTCCTGTAAGACGTTCTTTCTGCAAGTGCAACCAAACTTTGTCACCCACCCAAAACTTATGTGGCACTCGATGTTGATCATGACATTGTTTGTACTTGTCATTGGACTTCTATAGGATATCTTGAACCTATTGGAAGATGTGCTGGATCCGCTCAATGAACTGGGTGGCTTTGTCAGCTTTAGCTGGAGCAGGAGATGAGTCAGTTGAGGTGACCGCAAGGGGAAGTGCAACATCTATGGGACCCAATGGTTGGAATCCCAACCCCACCTGAAAGGGGATATGGCCAGTTGATCTATGCAGGGCTTAGTTGTAGCTATGATGGACATAGGGAAGGATCTCATCCCATGTGTGAGGGTGCTTTGAATTATACATGCGAAGGATATACACAATCATTCGATTTATGAACTCGGTTTGGCCATCTGTCTAGGGGTGGAAGGCTGTGGATTTGGTGAGCTTGGTGTCCAGCAGTGACCAGAGGCTCGACCAAAATGTGCTGAGAAACTGAGTGTCCCGATTTGAGACAATGGTTTGTGGGAGTCCAAAATGTACTCAGACTCGTTCAAAGAAGAGCTTGGCAATGGCCTCTGTTGTGATGCTCTTCTTGTAGGAAACCATAATCGCCATCTTAGAAAAGTGATCAACAACCACAAAAACACAATCATTTCCCTGCTTGGTGGATGGGAGGCCTAACATGTAGTCCATTGAGATGGATTCCCATGGCCTGTTAGGAGTAGGAAGAGGGGTGTCCATGCCCTGTTTCTTAGTGGTCGGTTTGGAAATAACGCAGACAGTGTAGGACCTAATATACTTGTTGACCTCCTGTTGAAGTTTCGGCCAATAGAAATGTTTCTATAGCATAGCCACTGTATTTTCGACGCCGAAGTGTCGTGCCACACGACTGTAGTGGGATTCCCAGATCAGTTTCACTCACTCACTTGATGGAACACAGATATGGCCCAGATGAAACAACAACCCATCCTGAAGATAGAAATTATTGACAACTAAGTTTGCACCCAACATTTGGTAGGTGGTGGTGAAGTCTGGGTCTATCTCATAGAGTTGGGGCCATCCAGAGGTCTCATGGACGCAAGAGTCTAGAACCATGGTGAGTGCCATGACTGGCAGTCTACTAAGGCAATCAACAAAGTGATTGTTGCTTCCTGTTTTATACTTGATGTTGAGGTGGAATTTCTGCAATTATATGGACCACTTTTGATGGAGGTCATTTTGCAATTTTCCTTGTGTCTGCATGAACTGCAGTGGATTATGATCAGTGTGGATGAATTTATCCTTCCTAAGAATGTAATGTCTCCACTGGTGGCAGGCTTGCACAATGGAGTACATTTCTTTGTCGTAAGTAGGGTACTTATGGAAAAAATCAGATAGTGTCTCACTATGATAGGCCACGAGGTGGCCGTGCTGAGTGAGAACAATGCCCACAACATAGTCTGAAGCATCTGTCTCGATCTCAAAGGGTTGATGCAGGTATCGTAGTGAAAGTATTAGGGATGATCACAAGCGTTGCTTCAAATCATCGAACGCTTGTTGTTGGGATCAACCCCATGAAAATTTCTCCTTACCACCACCCCTGGTTATTTGTCTAAGGGCCTATGCAATATGAGAGAATCCCAACACGAATCTATGGTAGAAATTGGCAAGGCCCAAGAAGCTTCGAAGCTCAGTGACTGTGGTTGGGGCTGGCCAGTCACGGATGACTTGGATCTTGGCTGGATCCACATGTATGCCATGCTCATCAACGATGTAGCCCAAGTAATGGACCCTGTCCATGCCGAAGGAGCATTTTTCCAAGTTGGCGTATAGCTTGTGCTGTTGCAGGGTGTGCAGAACCTACTGAATATGGTATACGTGTTTAGCCCAAGTCTTGTTGTAAATGAGAATGTCATCCAGATACACCACTACAAAATTATTGGTGAATGGTCGCAGGATATCATCCATCATCCTCATGAAAGTGGCCGGAGCATTTGTCAAACCAAATGGCATGAACAACCATTCAAAAATTCCTTCCTTTGAATTGAAGGAAATCTCCATAGATTTGTCTGTTCTATCGGAACTTGGTGGTAGCCAGACTTCAGATCAATCTTACTGAATTATTTTTCCCCCTTGAGTTGATCAAGGATTTCGTCGATTCGGGGAATTAGGTACCAGTTTTTGACTGTGATTTTATTCAGAGCTTAGTAATCAATGTAGAGTCACTAGGTTCCATCTTTCTTATGTACCAACATGATTGGGCTCCCGCAAGGTGATGAGCTGAGATGGATGTGCCCCTTGTGGAGCAGTTCTTGGATTTGTCACTTGATATCCTCATTCTCTAACATAGAGAAACAATAGAATGGCCCATTGGGAAGCAGTGCACTGGGGGTCAGATCGATGGGGTGCTTGACCTGGCAGTGCAGAGTTACCCTGGTAGGTGAGGAGAATATATCCAATTATTCTTCCACAACCTTATCTACTTGCTTCTGCTGTGTGGAGAGGTCGTCCGCAGAGACCCTGGATGTGGCTGTGATATTTCACTTATTCTAAGAGCGAATCATGAAGAAGACAAACTTCCCCATCTGAGATATGACCTTCCTGCATTGCTTAGCAGAGATCAAGGAAACAACACTAGGTGGGACTACCTCGGGTATCCTGTACAATTTCTTGTTCAAAGTAATAATAACACTATGAGACCTAGACTCATATACAACAGGACGTTTCCATAAATAAGGTTGGCCTAAAAGAACATCACAAAATTCGAGAGGATCAACATCACACAATACCTCATCTTTGAAGGGCTTGATGTCATATGACAGTCGACACTGTTGGCTGACCCAGAGATCGCTTCCTTGGCGGAGCCATGCAATGGTGTAGGGTTGTGGGCGTGGTGTTGTCGGCAGGGCCAACCATTTGATGACCTCTACTGAGATGAGGTTCTTCTGGCTACCGCTATCAATGATGAAGTGCAGTGGGGTGCCTTTTACCCACATCTGTGAATGGAAGAGGTGCTCTCCTTCTTCTGGCTCGTCTAGTTCACCAGGATGGAGCTTGGTGGTAGCAATGGTGGCACTGTGTTCCGCATCAATGATCCATCTTCCCCTTTCTAGTTCTGGCTCAGAGTCAGAATCCGCATCTGATTAAGAGGCTTTCACTTCGGCCACCAATGACTGCTTTGAGTGGAAGTCAATAGTGTTATGCCAAGGGCTCTTATGGAAGTCGCACCACTTCCCGATATCTTTCTTTGTCTTTTCAGTGTCCTTATTTTCTTGTGGCTTGGACTGGTTGTCATGATACTGTCCATATTTTATCTATCCTTTGTTCTATGGGTTGGGGCTACCCTTTCCTGGATTTTTTTGTGAGGGGTTCCCAGGCCCAAATTGCCGCATCTTTTGTTTGAGCTTCTGCTCGATTTTGACGACATATCGGTAGGCCGTGCCCAAGGACGATATGTCTAGAAATTCCATTTTGGTCTGGATGTATCTATGCAGAGCACCACGATACTTGAGCACCATATGTCACTCTGAATCTTTGATACCCAGCTTGGTGCGTAGGGTATGGAATATATTTGTGAAATTCGACACTGCTTGGTCTCTTTCTTGCTGCGGTGTGGTCCATTTGGTATACAAGTCGTCATAACTTCCGAAAGGGTAGTATTTTTCCTTAATAGAATCCTTGAAGGATTCCTAGGTGGCTGTGACTGTAAATAATGAGGGTTCCTCTGTTTCCTTTTGCTCACAGAATGTTTCCCACCAATCTTTGACATGGGGAACAACTTTGAGGAGCACAAAAGTAATATTTTCTCTATTTGAAAAGTTATGGACAAAAAAATACCCTTCTAGCAGATTTAACCACTTGTCTACAACATCTGTGTCTATATGACCTTCAAATATAAGAATATCAAAGTTTATTTGTACTTTGAAGGGTGTGGCGGCTCCGCTCAAAGAAGATGTGTCGCCTGTTGGTTGTCGCCGAAGGATTTGTGCGAAACTATCCATCATCTCGTTCCTCTATTGCATGAGGGATTCCTCAATCAACAGTTTGAAATGATCTCTTGTCCCATCATATTTCTTTTCTCCTACCATGAGAGGTCACTTGGGAGTGCGAGAGCTTTTGTCCTCAAGAGAAAAAAGCTCGAGACCCAACTCTTTGTACTCTGATCTCGTTGGGGACATGCATTAAGACTACAAGGAGCATATCGCTTTGATACCACTGATCTGGATTTTATGAGCAGAAAAAAATTACTATAGATTATTAACAGGTGCTTAACACAAAATAACAGAGATACAGTAAAACTTGTTTTCTATTCAATAATGAAATAAGCTGAAACTGTAAAATGCAGTGGAAACAAGCTTACTGGAATGGTTGCGGCTTATCTCTGAGAAGAGATGTGGCTATTGTGCTCATTCACAATAAGATAATTACAATGAGGCTTTGAAGGCCTTTTTACAATAAGCAGGAACGCCAAAAACCCTAGACATCCAAAAACCTAACCCTAGGAGATGAAGTGCCAAAAGTCATGTGGGCCTCGTTTGGGTAAGTTAGTACATCAACTTCCCGGGGTCGTAACTTTTGCATACGATCTCCGTTTTAGGCGTATGATAGCCCGTTGGAAAGGTATCATCGAGGAGATTCATTTTAGGCACAATAATGAAAGAACTTGAATATTTCAAACCTGTTTTCCCAAAAAACATCGTTTAGGGCCTTAAAACGACTCCGAAAGTGAAAACTGCTAAAAATAGTAAATTACCAAAATTGCCAGAAAACTATTTTGAGCTAGTTGGAAAAAGTGGGTGGCCACCAATATCCACCTAGATTAGGGAATGTACAACTTCACTACCCAGAGGTATTCAATGACTCGTTGGGAACATACAAGAGGATCTCGGTGATCAGGTAGAGAACTTCATTGATTTTGAACAAGGAATTGATTGGGATTTTGGGATGGTCAGACATGAGGTCAAGAGAAAAACTGCAGAAAGGCCAACTTAGGCTAGGTAAAAATTCCCTTGGACAAGTGCATGAAGGATGATCAGGCTCAAGCAACATGACATTGACATAAGTTCATGATGCATGAGGCAACACAAACTCTAGCGAGAACAACTTCCTAAGGTAATATTAAATCCAAAATCTTGACGAAAAAACAGAAGGATGCGATTTGTCCAAGAGTGACTCATTGTGATGCCAGAAAATAATATATATTTCCCGTCCTAATTTTGGGGTATTTTTGATTTTTTTGTATTTTTCAATATTTTTAAAAGAGATTGAAAAAGAATAAAAGAATGCTACATTACAACAGAGGAATGAGTGTCGCAAGGATACTAGTTCCAAGCGCAAGGAATATACTAATGCTCATAGTAAGGAGACATGTGCAGAAAAAGGACACTTGAGGAAAATTCCTTCATGGGTCAAGGTGTTGGGTCACAGAGGAAAAATTCTACAAGGATTACGTATAGGGAATGCTTAAAAGGTTCAGTTGAGAGAAACATGGAGTCGACATTAGGCCAAAGACGTAGAGATGAAAATGAAATAAGAAAGACACGATGAAACCCCCTTCAATGTATTTTTCATGAGCCCAGAGAAGGTAAGCTTGGTGGTTTTGTCACGTTTAGAGAGTTTGAAAAAACGTAAAATAAGACTCGACTGGGGTACCTTTTTCGAAAATAGTCTAGTCGGTTCGAAAAAGGGGTAAAATTGCACCGAAAAGACGTCTATTTAGAACCATTTTAACGAGTGTGACACAGACAAGATCACTCGAAAATCTTCTCAATTTTAAGGAGTCTGAAAAGAGCTTAATTATGGACTCTGTATAGTATGTTCTTTTGGACCAATTAACGAGTGTGAAGGAACAAGGTCACAAGGCGATCTTTTCAATTTTAAGGAGTCTGAAAAGAGCTTAACTATGCACTCCATAAGGGATGTTCTTCTGGACCAATTTAATGAATGTGAAGGAGCAAGGTCACTTGACGATCTTTTCAATTTTAAGGAGTCTGAAAAGGCCTTAACTATGGACTCCGTGGGGGTTCCTTTTTCGTAAATTTAGTCCCTCAGGCCTGAAAAAGGATTAAACTTATACTTGATAATACTCTTCTAGTGAACCGAAGCTCCTAGAGTATACCTTTGTTCGTAAAATTGACCGTCCAGACCGAAAAAGGGGTAAACTACCGTCGGACAGACGTGCCTTCAAGTTTTAGTTTGGTGAGCATGAAGGACAACAAGATCCCTCAACAATCCTTTCATTTTTAGAGAGTCTGAAAAGGGCTTAAAGAAGACTCCAGGAGGCTACGGATCAAGCATGAAACTAGTTCAGGTAGAGCCCACTGCTAGGCTCAGACCAAGAGTCTCTTCAATAGTCAACTTGGAAAGTCTCCCAAAAGGGAAGAAAACACAAACCATGATGTAAGTCCACCCACAGTATAGAAACTATAGTCATGGCTTCAAGGATAGCCTCATCAGAAGGAAATTAAATATTCGAGAAATCATGTGAACGAGGAGGGTGGACAGTCCCAAAGGGAGAAGTAAACTGACCATATTCCATATGACGATGGAGGTTTTGGCCAAGACTGGTAGTGTATATCAATGAAGAATCATAAGCACGAGGTCTTGAGGATCTACAAACAACGAGATTAGACTCAAAAGGAGACTAAAGATCACTTGGACCAAGAGGGGGAAGCAAGGGCTCCCATGCCCCCATTGGATAAACCAATGGATCAATTGCTGAGACCAAGTATCGAGAAATAAAAGATGATTTCCCAAGTTCCTGCTCAGAAGCAATTGAACACTGAGGATAAGACGCCACATAATTAACCCATGGAGAGGTAGAGTCTAGACAAACACTAGGAACATATAAATGGGTAGCTTGAAATAACGCCGAATTAGGATGGTGATTATCAGATGCCAACTGGTCAATAGTGACAATGCTTCCATTATGAGGGAAATGCATCACCTAGAAGAGCGTAGACACCACAACATTCATATCATATACATAATCACGCCCAAGAAGCATATTGAAATCTAATGGGCCTTGCACCACTATAACATCAACAAGGATAGTCTTCCCACCTAACGCGATAGGAAACTAAGGAAGAACCCCCAAACATTCACTAGGACGTCTGTCAAAAGCCAACAACTCATGCGAAGTAGACACAAGCTCAGGAGATCCCAAGACTTTCCAAATCGAGGAGGATAAAATACTTGTAGAGGCTCCTTCATCCACAATACATCGATCAATGTTTGTTGAATTAAATTCAACCCTTATTTGAAAGGGTGCGGAACAAGGAAGACGAGGCTCAACAAGGTCATTCCAATCAAATGAAACCATCTTAGGGCTTGGAGGGGGTTTTCTTGAAGTGAGTGGAATTCCCCCTTGTTCTGAAAGTACTGAACTGGAAATTCTAAAAACATAGTCGGTAGACACATCACTCTCCAAGAGAAGAGTGGGATCAACTAAAGATTGCATCGGTGTGACCACTTTGGTAGAATCGACACTCTCCAAGAGAAGAGTGGGATCAACTGAAGACTGCATCGGCATGACCACTTTGGTAGACTCGACACTCTCCAAGAGAAGAGTGGGATCAGCCGAACATTGCGTCAGTGTGACCACTTTGGTATACTTGACACTCTCCAAGAGAAGAGTGGGATCAACTGAAGACTGCATCAAAGTGACCACTTTCTCAACCAATGGTTGAATAGGCTACGATACTACATGGTCTAAAGGAACATCACCCCCCAAAAGAGGAGTGGAATCAACCGAAGACTGCATTGGCATGACCACTTCATTAACCAAAGACTGAATAAACTGTGAGGAAACCTTAGAAGTTTCAGAATCAAAAGAGCTTGCCAACAGGGACCATAATCTTTGTACCTATGGAATTCGAGGGCACATATGAGTAAGGTGATCTCCCTTGCAAAGATTACAAAGAAACTTAGGCTTATGTCCTATCCGTCTAGGTTTCTCAACAGAAACAATGCCCCCAACATGACTAGCAGTGGTTGGTTGCACATCTACAACATGACTTGCAGAGACTACAGACCTATTTCCAGTATGACTAGCAGTGACTGGAATTTTTCCCCCAGCATGACTTGCATAGGGTGGGTGCTTGCCCCCAACATGACTTGCAGATGCTGGGTGCTAGTCTTCAACATGAATTGCAAAGGTTGACAACCTATCTCCAACATGACTCATAGAGGTTGGTGATTTCTTCTTCCTATTCTTCCTCTTTCTACTTCGTTTAGACTTCCGGTTACTAGTAATTGTAAGTTCACCAGAGGCCAGAGAAGGAGGAGGAGAATACTTTGCTGATGAAGGAACATCAACATGATTCCCATGAAATAAAGTGATTAACTGAGAAGCGTTAAGAGAATTTGGGACATTTGGAATGGTACCCAACCAAACCGATAGTCCCACATTCAACCCAAGAATGTACAAAGTGGCCATCAAAGGGACACCAACATTTTCGAAGAAAGGAAAAGCACAAGAATCCCCTTGCGAAGGGGTTCCTTGGTTGGTATCGTCAAGAATTTTATCCATGAAGATATTATTCATAGTTTCTCCCCTTGTGGGATTGTTCAAGTCCATAAAAGTCTCACACACCGACTCCGACAAACCAGTGTTATAAAAACAACGCCTGTAAAGAGGCGGCTCCATGTTTCTAATCGGAAGACCGAAAAATCCTCATGACCGAAGGAGTGGGTGGTCTACCACCTTAGGTCAAAGACCCAAAGCAATGCCTGAATAAATCACTATGGAAAACTAGGGAGCACAAAGCACACACTAAAAATTCCTAAAGGCAAATCAAGCAGAACACTATCTAGTAGGAGGAACAGTTATGCCAACCAACACTAGAGCAACTTACCAGTGCAAGTGAATCTCAAACACGGAAGCACCCTCTGGGTATAATTTGCAAAGTGTGACCCAAATTCTACCCTAGGTACTGCAGTATACCCCCAAAGTCACCTATGTAAGTCCCTAGAATAAAGGTAACTAGGTTGTCAGCTCGTGAACAATCACCAGGCGGGTACAATCGACAGTCGGGTGGACTGCAATGATCAGGGTAACAAGCCTGAAACCTACCGAGGGTATCGAAAGCAAGTGTTCTGGAAGACAACTGAGGATCCTGAATGGATTCGGGGTCCACTAAGCTCCATAGGAAAGTGAAATTGATAGAATCCCACGACAAGTCCTCAATATGCGTTCCCCACTATGCTTGGTTTGACTTTGGAGGGGTTATCTCCGCTACCTTTCTACACTTGACCTTGTGTTTAGCACCTGTGTTAGAGGGGGGTCCTGGATAACTTTCACGTCACTAGAATTTAACACTCCCTAACTCAGACTCCAATGTTTGATTTAATGGCCTTGAAGATTTTCCTCTCCAACCTAATTCAAGGCCCTAACCCTAAACTAGTTGGTTGACCCTACAAATATAAAATGTCTAGTTAATTTTAGATTTAGCGTTCTTTTTACTGGCTTTATTTACATAAAGAGTGTGGTAGTGCAACTGCTGTTGTTAAGACTCTTGCGCAAAATGAAACTTATAAGAACACTAGCAAAGAAGGATTATCTTTCTTATTTTTCTTTTGAAATGATTTTAAGATGAGAAGAAAACACAACACTATGCTAATTTATTTTTCTTTTTGGAAATGCTTTAAACAAGAAAAAACTTGAAACAAATTCTTTTTATTTTTCTTTAAAGCAAGTGAAAGGGGAAACAGTGAAAAACAAGACAAGACTAAAACTGACCTCTGGCCCACTATGGATCGCAGGGAGTCACTAAAGACACCAAACAGGATGATCAACAACTCAAAGACTTGCCCAAAACCATTTCGGAATTAAACATAAGAAATATTTAAAAAGATAATCAAACTGACATAAAACATAGGCTTTAACTGTAAAACAAAGACACTGTACTTAATAAAGAAACCCTGAGAAGTAAAACTTCAATCAGGGAAGAGGTTGACTGCATCTTCTTAAAGGAAAAATTTCTTGACACAGACACGCTATTGATGCTTAAGCAACCTGTGTATGTACGTAGGCTGTCTATAAAGCAGGGCACGTGTGTACACGTGTTGACCCACAACAGGCCACATACACCTCTGTAACTTCTCAAAAAAGAAAACAAACAGGAAGACTGACGGGGCAGGGAGAACTGGTATGGTACCAATAGGTGACCAGAATCCCTTAAAGACTCAGTAGACTCACAAAAACTCAAAAAGGTAATAAAACCAATCAAACACCCAAAAAATCCCCTACAACCCTAGAGGCTTCCCCAGTATGGTCACCAGTTCTGCTATAGCGGGAAAACCCCCCTATGGACTACACTAGGGTTCGACATGTAGGAAGATCACAACTATCTAAAATTCTCCAACCTTTCTAACTACCCGAAATGTATCCCAGACTCATACATGGAATACAAGGTAAGAAGGATCATGTAACTGTACCTTTTACTCCACGTCAGGTGTCGATCCTCTCGTGCTTGATAGCTTCATTGATCGCAATCCTCCTCCCAAGGCCGACCTGCATTCACAAACAGATAAACAAGAAACTACAAACATGCATCTCATATATAAATCATGGGTTAGATGTTAGAATAAAACATAAATCAAATGGAAACATTTGACACATCATATTTTGGGACATGAAAAGTATTTCTTTTATTGATATCGCAATGTTTACTTACAACAAGGTTGATGACTGCTCCACGAACTTGGTCCTGGCTCCTCTTCACCAAGCTCCAAGTGCACCTCCGCATAACTTTATCCTCTCAACCTTCTCTTTGGGAAATGGAATGGGCTTATAATGGAGGAAAAAGGGTCAAAATGGGGAATTCTGATGTAATTCTCTCAACAAGGCTGCAAATGCTTGGGGCAAGGAGGGGATGTGAAACGTGCAGAGTTTCACTGTTCTTATGCTTGTCTTAGGAATGATACCCCAACACCTCCTTTTGTATGACAAAAGAATGGTTATTCGGTTGGGTGACGGGATATAGGCGGTGGATCAGTTGGGAAACTACCTAAAAACCCGTAATCTCAACGAATTCCTTGCAACTTTTGCAAGTATACATGGGCTGTAATGGTGCAACTAGCATACGTACGTGGGCTGTAGTGGTGCAACAAGCATGTGTACACGAGAAGTAGTGGTGCAGGGTGCGTACACCTTCAAAAATAATGTTTTTAATAAGATCAACTTAGTGATGGCTTGGAAAAAATAGAAGTAAGAGGGCCAAATGCTAGGTATGCATGTATGGAGAAAATTAGGGTTATAACAATGCATACATGTGGCACCCTTATCAGTTATGACATGTGGCATCCATCTAGCGCTAACACATGGCACTCATTTCAAGCATGTTTGGATGTGTCTTCAACCTATTTTTGAGTGACACATGTCACCCCTTCATCTGCGACACGTCAACATAGTGATGACAGGCCTCCATGTTAGATTCTCCTTCGGGAGGTATTCTTGTTCAACGCAAAAATTAGCGCCATCTCTAAGCAGTGTTAGGAGGATCCTAGAGTTGGCGAGCAGGGAAAATTTAGCGATAACACTAAGTTAGCAGAGGTGCCCAGATCGCAGACTGGGGCTAGATCAATGACCACACTCCATTGCAGGGACGCAACATGCTTGAAAGATAAAATTATTGAGCGGTCTCGTAATCGAAACCATGGTACAACGTAAGAGTTACGTGGTGGTTCATGGTGAATTGTGGGCCCAAAAGAGGTCTGGATCCAAACTGCCTTTCGATGGCCCCACAATCACATTCTTATAAGGCATCCAATCCAAGAGCAACACATGGCTTCCCCCTAGACATTAAGTCTCGTTGCGATCCCGAGAAAAAGTAGTTAATGAAAAATGAGTGGTGGTTGAAACCATCGACTCACTCCATAAATAGAAGGCATGGAGGATATGGTCGTGGAGACAGAATTGTCAGCCCGAGGTACCCCTATGGATGGTTTTTACTACATGCCCATGTTGAGCTGAGTTTACATCTGACAGGAAGATACACGCACACTCTGATAGAAGAAGGTGCAGATGAAAGGCTTTAAATGCAATGGCCATATCACACCCCTGGTAGTTGTGGACTGATCTGAGTATAAATATCTTAGTGTAAGAATTTTTTAAGGTCGTTAACTGGTTGAGCAGAGCTCCCTATTGTGTAATTTTTGATGCCAAAACTGTTATCTAGTTATGTATCAAATTTGAGACTCTCACATTAATAGAAGTCAACTTCTCTCATTTCTTTGTAAAAACTGTGCTAAAACACTCGGGCATGGAGGATCCAGTCGATGGTTGTGGTTCTATTGTAATGTAGGTTTGATTAGAGTATTGTTTTGACCAATTTTAGTCAGCTTCCTTGTTACCTTATTCCCCTTATGTTGAAAGGCTTGGGCATGGAGGATCTAATCGAGTTGTTGTAGTTGCATGATAATGTAGGTTTGATTGTTATGCTGCGATGACATATTTCAATGTCTGAAGATTAAGTTCAAGAGTGCTCTTGAGCCTGAGTTTTTCTTTACCAAGCTGTTGGAAAGCCGAATCCCCATAACATTCTTGTTCACCTCTCTCGCTAAGTCTTCCTTCTGCTCACACTTAAACTCAAATCACTGATTGAAGTTAATGATGTCGTCATTTCCCTATACATTGCTTGTCCAATTTCTGTGTTAAAATCATTCTTGTACTGAGTTTGGCCCATTTGACCTCCAATCAAAAAACCAACATCCACCAAACATTCTGATGGGTACTGGGCTTATCCTCTTGTAGTCTGAGGGTGACTCTCAGTGCTAACATTCGTGGCGCCATTTCTGGGGAACTAATTGAAGAAATTTCCCTGGGATAGAATGACAAAGAAATCCTGATCTTTAAGGTGCATCAAAAATTGATAACTTGAAGATTGCAACTTGCACCTGGTGACTCCATTGTTTCAGTTATGTCTCCCAAAGGCAGACACACAAGGTCTACTCCACAACTGCCTCTAGAAACACCTGAAGCTAACCCATAGAAGATTATCAAGAAAGGAAAGACCTCTCAAGAAGGACTTTCATCTGTTGTACTAGGTGACTCTGGTGATTTACATGATTCTTATTTTAAAACTCCAGTAGCTATATCTAACTCTACTTTTATATCATCTACTGTAGTTTCCAGAAGTTTAAATTTGGGAGTTTCCCTGTCAAATTCTCTCCTTCTAGACCGCATTTAGAAGAAATTTTTTTACACCCCTGTTTCACCTAAGATTGTAAAGTGGTTTAGACCCAGAAGCTTAGAAGGTTGTCCCACTTTGGGTCTCCCTACTCCTCCTGTCATAGTCACTGCATCTAAAGAGGGGGAAACTTATTTTCCCATGAGCTCCATATCATCCTCCCCCAACACTCAACTATTTCATTTCTCCCCTTGAAGCACAGTTCCAGTCTCACCTATCCGAACCCCATCTCCCCCTGGATCTCCTGCAGTTCACATCCCAATGGCAGGTGCTAATCCGCATAGAAACAAAATGGATGCCATAGTGGCTGTTCGGTATGCCCCTCTCATTTTACCTCAACCTATGAATCCCCTCCAAGTTGGATATTACCTCAAGTACATGCCCAAGTTTACAGGAGATGAAGACATAATTGCAGAAGAACACCTTTCAGCCTTTTACAGTTATGCAAATAATCTTAATATTGAAAATGAAGATGTTTAGTTGAGAGTTTTTGTACAGAGCCTAGATGGTGAGGCTAGGCAATGGTTTAGGGGTTTGACTCCTGGATCTATTGATGGGATTGAAGCTCTAGATGATGCATTTCAAGACACTGGGGGATAAAAAAGAATTCCTTTATTATATTACAGAGTTTGGGTCACTTAAAAGAGAAGAAGGGGAATCTGTCTCAGACTTCTCCAAGATATTCAACAATATGTACAATAATATCCCCATCGAGATTAAGCCTACTGAAACCTCTGCCAATATCACTTATGCTAGCAATTTTGACCCTAAGTTTTGCCTCCTACTGAGAGAAAGAGGAGCTACCTCCTTAGATCATATGCAAGACACAACCCTTGAAGTAGAATCCAATATATTGGCAGTGGATAAACTTAGGAGTAAGGCTGATAGAGACAGAAGAAAAGACAGGTCTTATGCTTCAACCTCTGGTTCCTCTGTTTCCCACCCTCAAGTGGATGAGCTGACTAAACTGGTAAAATCACTTAAATTGAAATTTGAGGGGAAGAAAGGCTATAGGAACGCCCAAAATAATGATAATAGGGGTAATTTCAGTATACCAAATAACGCCCCTCTGATCATCCAGAGAGATCAAAGAAATAGGGATAGGGATGATAAAAAAATCCAAACCCCCCTCCAAAATAACCTGGTTACTGATGCAGAAGGAGAGGAAGAAGAAATCGATCCTGAAATCCACTGTCTCGGTGACACCTCTGCATCCTCTCATTTAACTCAGTCTGCATATGAAGAGTTCCTCATGGGTAGCCAACTAAATGAGATGAGCAAAGGAGAAAAGGCCAGTGACAACACAAATAGATATAACCTCAGGTCCAAGAAGAAAGAGGGAAAGCCTAATAGTTTTGAGCCACCTACTAGAGTGACGAATCTTGTTAAGGAGGTGGCATCTAGCAACAAATAAGAAGAGGCTCATAACCCCCATGCAGTGGTTAAAGGCCCTATCCCAGAAGTAAAGGAGATTATGAAGCGTCCCTCTTCTTTTAGCTTCGAGAATGAGATCCAAAATATTAAAATTCCTGTACCTTTCTTGGATCTAGTTAAGCATGAGGATTTCAAAAGGTACTTCTCCAAAATGCTACAGCTTGAGCCTTCACCTCGTTCCATAGATTTAGTCAACCTCTAAGATGAAAATCCTCCTGTCATACTGGGACCTTTGGTGGAGGATAGAGATTATTCCTCCCCTCCTTTCTATACCTCATTGAACATCAACGATAAGGTGCTACACAACTGCTTGATGGATTCAGAAGCATCTCACAATATTATGCCTAAAATTGTCATGGAGGAGCTCGAGTTGGAGGTCACAAAGACTTATCATGACCTGTACTCGTTTGATTCTAGGAAGGTGAAATTCCTCGGAGTGATTAAAGATTTGGTTGTTTCCTTGTTTCAGTTGCCAATGAAAAGTGTGGTCATGGATATTGTGGTTGTTGATGTCCCCCCTAAGTTTGGGATGCTTATGTCTAGATCTTGGATAAAAAGACTGGGGGGACCCTTGTAGATGGATCTTTCATATGCCACTATTCCTGTGTTTGGGGGTGAACAAAGAAGGATTTATAGGGAAGCACAACTTGCTTACATCATCAGTGATGAAGCAAATCCAACCAACCACCCCATTTTTGCAATAGACACTGATATGGGAAACAATATGCTACAACTCACTAATGTGAAGGATCAGATCTTTTCATTGAGAAGGGGGGGTGAATCAACGATAGAAAAATTATATCAATTTTTCATTTATTAATGCAAACATAATTTTAACACAGTATTTTATCATGGAACCCAAATAGGAAAACTAAAAACTCTTTTCTATTAAATGCAAAATTTGTTTTACATGTTACATAGAAGGAAGATGTACTTCCTCTTTGATCAACACCAACTGATCAGGATGCACCCACACCTTGGTTTACCAGCACCAACTGGTAGGAGGCTACGACCCCTTGTTTAGTCAGCTATAACTGACAAGGAAGCACCAACTCCCTTTATAGGCACCAACCTACCCTTGCACCACCCAACCACCCTTAATGTATAGGTATTAGATTTTCTTCCTAGAATTTGCTTCTGTTGGCAAATGTTTAATAGATAGCGTATGCTTGTCATTGATGGAAAGTAAAACAATGATGATGGCTTGAGTACAACAACGATGATCAACAGGCAAAGAGAAGACAAGTCCAGGAAGATCGAATGATTGAAGGTCCGAGAAGCATTGCTGATCGTTGGATCCCATCCAAAATTCCCGACAGAACGAGAGCTGTTAGATTTGGTGCAGGGTCGTCGACAGCCATCAGATCTACAGAAGTTGCGAGGAAGATAAGCCTCGGGAGCAAGAAGAGAAGTCTCGACACGAGGAGTTGTCATTGGGATATCAGCCATCGGGAGATCAGAGTTCTCAAGGTCGTGAGAACCAGGACATTGAAAGTCTCGAAATCCCGACATAATCAGGACCATCCATTTGGAAGGATGCGTGGCAGCGATCGGGCGCCACCGGGAGAAGCTCGATAGGAGGCTTCATCGGAGAATCGGGAATCAGAGTTTCACGAGTCCCGTGAACAATTGCATCAGACATCGCGAAATCGCGATACGTGATTTCCCGATAAGGCATATAGCGTGTGGGCCACCCAGGAGTCAGTGGAGGACAGGTGGCAGGTCAAAGGCCGGGAGCCGTCGGAGGACTAGTGTATCGGGATTTGGCAAATCGGTATTCCCGTGGATGAAGGATCGGGGAAATCATTAGAGGAAACCCCGACGCGGAATCTGAACCGTCCATTCGGTGGGACGCATGTCAGGAGTACGGAGGAAGTCAGAGATCGACATATCACGAGTCAAAGGGGCGTATGCACATTGACATCGTAAACCCTGAAACCCCGACGAGAGGTTGGGTGGCGGTCACGTGATAGCAGGTCACATGGACCATTGTGTAGCCGGAAGGGGCTAAAGCTCCGGAAAGGAGCACATCGGGGATCGGAGAATCGGGGGTTCCGAGTACATGTGCATCTCGACACTGAAAATGATGAAACCCCGATAGAGGGATATAAGGCTGCGGTCTTATGGTATGTGGTCGTATGGACCAAGGCATAGCCAGTAGGGGCTAGCTCATAGAGAAGGAGCTCATCGAAAATCAGGGATTCGAGAGGACAGGGACTCTCGACAGTGTAAAGTCTGAAACCCCGAACCTCGATATCAAGTCGGGGAAAATCATGGTCAGGTGGAGAATGATACAGAAGGTGACACAACAGGAGTGGGGCCCTTCATTAATACTCCACCATTCTGGACCCCCTCCCTGTATTAAAGACAGAAAGGCAAGGGGGGTCCGGAATCGCTTGAGTGTCGTTGATCTAGGTGCTTTAATCCTGACCGCTTGAGAGATGCACGCCCAATTCCGAACCCCCCCCCCCTTCGCTTAAAGATAGAATGGAAAGGGGGCTCCAGAATTGAATCCCGATCGTAGATATGAGAGCATAGATACTGACCATCTAGATTTGCTCGCTGCATATCCAATGATGTAGATGAATTTAAACAAGATCGGAGGGCTACTAAGGCACGACGCAGTGAGACTACCAGAAACCATTGATGACGTCTGCTAGAGAAGTCGAAGAGACCGTTGTGTGATCACCAGAGGAGATGAAGAGTCTCCAAGCTTCGTCCGGTGAAGGAAGACTATTCTTAGAAGGGATTGACAGATGGATGGGAATTGAGGCCTGTAACTGAAATAGAGAAAGTAAGTTCAATTGTCACAGAGAAAACGAAGAGTCTCAAACTGCTAGAGAGGCTGAGGAATCTCAGCATAACACCCAGTGAAGCTGAACGCGTGGTTGAACTACCAGAGAAGCTGAAGAGTCATGATGATGATCATGAAGAGCACTCGAGAGGTGGAGGAATTGGGCGCAGAGTCAGCATGCAGAGGCATTGCGAACATTGCATGCATAAGGTGCACACAATCTATAAATACATAGTACAGAGAAGAGAAGTGGGTGGTTGTGGTTGCTATTGTTGTTGGAGGTGGTGGTGATTGATGTTGGTAAAGGTGATTCAGGGGTGAAGAAGGAGGAGAGTGCAGCAGCTGAATAACACAGAAGAGGAACTGTGCAGAGAATGGAGATGGTGCACAGAGCATAAAAAGCAGAAGACCAGACATAGCAAGTGAGGTGTGCAGGAAGGCAAAGAGGCAGACAGAGTAACGAAATGCAGCAGAACAGTGATGAGTCTGGTAAGCCATTGTTGAACATTATATCACTGTAATAAGTTTGGGTA
>JZKD02S0581816.1:111884-129014 GCA_000966675.3 Picea glauca | reverse complement strand
GGCTTAGATGTTTGAACATCTAGTGAGCATAGTTGTGCAATTACACCTTGATGCCCCCTTTTCAATAATTTTGTCATGCCATTAGAGCTTATCACCTTACTGGGTTTCCCTGTGAGACCTCTTAACTCAATTTATTTTCCTTCCAATGAAAATTTCATGAAAATTAAAAGCCATTGTTCCTAATGATTGTAACCATTTGATTCCTAGTACGACATCAACACCACCCATGGGTATAGAAATCATTGGACTATTCATTACATATTCCCCCATAGTAAGATTGATATTATTACGTTTTCCTGAGCAATTGATAGTTCCTCCATCTGCAATCATTACTTGAAATGATGGTGCTGGATATATAAAGAAATTGAGAGATTTGGCTAATTTATAGTGAATGAAATTATGAGTACTGCCAGAATCAATTAGGACTATTACCTTTTTCTTTTTGATATATCCTTCGATCTTGAGGGTTTGAGGAGTAATAATTCCAACCAATGCATTACACGATATTGTGGGAGTCAACTCTTCAGAAGAAATCACGTCTACATTTTCATCTTGAGATGGTTCTTGTTCTTGTTCTTGTTCTTGTTCTTCTTCCTCTTCACATTATATGTAGAATAATTTCTTCTCACCACACTTATGTCCCTTACTGTACTTGCTATCACAATTAAAGCATAAACCTTTTGCTTTTCTTTCCTCCAATTGTTGAGGTGTAAACCTTATAGGTTGAGGTGTTTTAGAAGAAGGAACAATATTCTCTCGATAGATGTTAGTAGTGGTCCTTGTAGTATCCATAGCCATATTTTTACTTTCAACATTTCTTGCCACCCTAAATGTATTCTTCAATGATTTGGGTTCCCAAAGACAAACTTCATGTTGAATGTTATCCCTTAAAGTTCCTATGAATACATCAATCAAGTGCTCATTTGGAATACCTGTTACCTTTATATTCAATCTTTGGAAGTTCTCAATGTGCTTGTAACTGATTCCTTTTGCCTAAGATTTATCAATTGGGTAGAGAAGATATTGCTCCTTGTATCCTCATAGTGTGCTATCATTTCTTCCGTGAAAATTGTCCAAGTGATGAGTGATTTGCAAGAACAAAGCCATTGATACCACACAAATTGATTAGGTTCTAAATATAAGGAAGCAATCCGTACCTTTTTGTATGTGACACATTATGTATATCAAAGAATTGCTCCATCTTAAGTATCCATGTGATTGGGTCCTTGCCATCAAACTTCCTCATATCGATCTTAGGAAAGTGGTTGGTCTTCAACCCAAAGTTAGAGTTTTTCCATTCTTGAGTCATGTTCCTTGTGTCCTCATCATGAATTTCATGGGATACATTTTCACTTTTCAGGTGTCCTCTCTGTTAGGAAAATTTTCAATCCTTCCATGATTTCCCTTTTTAAACCATCCATATTAGTATCCATTATTGCCTCCAACTTAGCTTCCGTTGAATCCATCATCCCTTGTAGTTCATATTTTGTTACTGTCTTCTTTTGTAAATCATTTATGTCCCTATGCATTTCTTCACCTTCATCAAGAGTCCAAGTAGGACTGTCTGGAGTCTTATTTGGTGTAGAAGTTCCCTTTTCTGGTGGCATGTTGGCCAAGTATCACTTTAAACCTTGATTTTGAGGTGATTCTTCTAGACAATCTTTCGTTTATTGTATCTCCAAAATTTCGGCCCTTCTGGGTATGAAAATTTATTTTTTGTAGTTCTATGATATTTCTTCTCTGCAATGCCACAAGTTTGATAAAAAATGGATGTGCCAAGTGGAATTTATGGTAACTTCCCCACAACTTTTTTATTTTTGACCTTTCCAGGAGATATCACTTGTATAGAGTTCACCACACAAAATAATTCATATAAAATTCTAAAAATTGTACCAGAAATACTATAGACTGTCCAATATCCAATGCAACTGGTCTCACTCAATTTGGATACTCGAGGAATAATTTATGATTGTTTTACTTAGAAAACCTTCTTGAGACTATTTAATAGGACTAGTAAGATACCCTATATTCCATAGGGTGTATCTACAAATGTAATATGAAACAGAAGCTAAAATTTTTATCATAGATACCTTAATAAATTTTTTGAATATCCTCTGGATTTCAGAGTCTGAAAAGTTACAGAAAAAATTTCATAACGAAAATTCCGCGATGACTAATTTCAAGATGATTCCAGAACCCTATCTTACACAGACTGTATATCCTAAAGTATAAGGCCTTCGGAGCTGAAATTTTAACCCAACATACCCTGATATGTCTACTAAATATCCTCCAAGGGGTTCCTTCTGAAACATTGTAGAAAAATTTTTATAGTGAAAATTCCAAGGTGTCTTAGATGTAGCAGCAAAACCCCAAGACGTTGAGCTCTAATACCAAATGTTAAGAACCAAATTTCAATATAGCATATAAAAACCTAAGAATAAGTACTAAATGCCTTGAAAAAGATATAATTTTAGATAATAAGACTCTTCGAGGGGGAAACCTCCTTATACACCACATAAATTTCCCAATACAAGGTGATTCCAAATGAAAATGTCTCCTTGGTATATATAGGAGACTAGGAGGTACAATTAAAACTAATGGACCCAAGCCAACATAAATAAAATAACATTAATAATGTAATACTCCCCAATTAAGGGGTAAAGTGCCACTATTTAGGGCTTAAAAACCATTCACTCCCACATACCCTCAATTATATAGGGATTCCCATAGGTCTCTTGAAATCAACTATAGATCAACTTATCAAACGCCTGACTTCTATAGTGGCACCGAGAACAACACTTAGGATGACTACTCTAATGTACCTAGGTAATCAGGTAGTACGACTAAGGGTACATTCGAGCCTCCTTAGTTGGTTCCCTGAGATATTGGGTCAAGTACTACTGTTGGACCTCGCTAGTATATTGGTGAACTATAGCACATGGAAAACCCTTATCTAAAGGAACCCTTAAAAACCCTAACCCTATTGGTGTTTTATGATTCTTAGATATGATAATTATTACCTTATGATTAATAACAAGATTCACTTTCATACATTAGTTATCATAGAATAACTATACACTGAAAATATCAACTATAACAATGCAGTGGAAATAACAAGATCTAGAAATATTATCCATGCATAGTGTTAGCGATAAAAAATGATTTGCTAATTATTTTGATTTCACATGACAAGATAGTTTTAGAGAGAAGATGTATTTTTAGTCATGGAGTTTATGAGAAAGGCTTATAATCATATCAATTCAATAAAATAAGGATTTCACCTCATAAAATAGACCAGAACTGATTTTTAGCTTTCGGTGGCTAAGTGGTACAATTATAGGGTTGTGAGTTGCCGAAAGTCAGGGCTTTCGGTAGCTAAATCAGTTTTTCAAGGTCAAATGAGCCGCCAAAAGCGCAGAAAAGTCAGTTTTTACTGTGCTGAGTCATCATTTTAAAATGATGATTTTGAGCGACTGGAGGATCATTTTGAGAAATGGACGGAGGCTTTTGTTACTAACACATCAAAGAAAAATAATCTCTCTCAGTTTTCCTACATGTGTCATATATTGGGAGAATCGAATTCATCTCTAAGCCCTAATTTTTGGATCTCAGAATTTCCTTGTTTGACACATGTTTTTGAAATGTAGATGTCGGGCAAATGAAAATGAATCTCAAAGATATGAGAGAGGTTTTTTCTCAAAACAAACCAATATACAAAATTCTCTTCCAGTTTGTACAAAATTGTTTTGATTTGAGAGATATAGGTCAATCTTTAAGCAACATATTTCCATAAATTTCTGTCTTTTCTAGCCACCTCACAAATTCGAATTTGAGATCATCCAGCTGTCAAAGATAGAGATCATCCTAGATTTACACCTCAGAGACTTTCATGCAGATATCAAAGACTTAAGGGATTGAAGACAAATCGAGTTCTAGAAGTGGACTAGATCCACATTTTGTTTGAAAGATTTTGTAACAGTTTTTTCTATTATTAGTATTTCAGATCCATTTTCTCAGGATCTGAAACTGTTTGTAAAAGGCTATAAAGCCTGCCAATTTTATAGGCTAGAGGTTCGACTATGGGGACTTGACCACTACTATTTTATTCTTCAGAATTTTTGAATATATATCAGACATAAGCTTCTTTTGCCATCTTTGTTCAGACTTTCATATTCTCTCTTATCCTACTTGTATCTGAATATTATGTTCATTGTTTATTGTTTATCTAATGTATGATAACTGTCAACTTGTCATTACATCCATAAAAATATAATCTGCAAGTACTTCAGTTATTTTATTTGGCCATTCATATGTACTTTGTGTATATGTTTCTGCTAGTATTATAGGTATCCTCCATACTTTCATTTTTTATTAAACCTTTTGAACACCTTTGGTTGAAAGCCTTATCTTTATGAAAGTATTCATATATGTCTAGAGTGTGTGAAATTTGATTGAGTCATCCATCTCGATCCATTTGATTAAAACATTGAGAAATTAGTAAGTTACCAAGCTTCTTCGAAGTACAACCTAGAAGAATTTCTTGGAGTGATAACACATAGTAGACAGAAGAACACAACACAAGAACACATGAGTTTATCCTCGGAAACCAAAACTTGGGAGAAAACCCAACAACCTTTCTCTAGAAGAATTCAGTCCAAGATGTTACCAATACTCACCATCAATAGCCAAAATACCATACAGAGAAGATCCTCCCCAAGGATAGCATCACCAAGACCTAGCACCTCAATAAAATGACCAAGAATAACCAAGCAAGAGCTTCTCCAAGTGTGGTGCACTCTACAAGATAACCAGAACCAAGAAATAACAAAATTTACTAGAACTGTAGCTGCAACTGCCTTGTGCACACTGCAGAAGGAGTTGTCTGCTTGTCCAAATGAAATGAGACAGTCATGTATTTATACTGATTTGGGCGCTAGTCTGGGGACGACTTCTTATTTCTAGGTCTTTAATTTTATTAATATTTTTCCTGTGGGGCCGAATTTTCTTCATGGGTCTTCAACTTCTTCCTGGGGAATTTGTAATGGTGTAGATGGGTCTTCTTGTACTTTATTGTGGAGAATTACTGTCCGAAGTTGCAAATATCCCACACTCCCTCTCAATGATGGAGGTATTATCCATACTAGTATTTCTTCTGTCATAGAAAGGTTATCTTCATGAGTCATGTTGATGTGCCATCTCTGCACATGCATTCCATCCCGAAATATGCATGTGATAACATCTCGAGTTCATCCACTCCTTGATAGGAGAAGGACTACACCTAGTCCATTCAACAGTAGCAGATCCTCATGAGTGAATGAATCATTACCCTTGGTCATATCAACACTAACATACCCCTGTGCATGACCAGTATGGGAAATTGTCCACCCGATGCTTATCTAGGACACTCACCACTAGCAAAACCCCGTGGATGAGTGAATCATTCTCCGTTGGTCATATCAACACTAGCATATTCCTGTGCATGACAAATATAGGAAGTGTGTCTTCTCAAACCTGGAGAACATTAACATACATGGGCCATTTACCACTAGTAGAGCCTCATGAGTGAATGAATCATTCTCCCTTGAATCGTAAAAACTTAATTTCTCAAGAAGTATGATCTGGGTTGTTGAGATAATTTGAGGATAAGCATAATTCGACTCAACAAAGCCTCATACAAGAAATCTTAAGTACCCACATCGTGGATCTTCACTTATAGCATGAGTAGCGACAATCAACAACTATTTCTACAACAATCAACAAACTCAACCATCTTTCAAACATAAATGCAAGGTATGTTATTTCTCTAATATTTAAACATAATTCATATGAAATACTAAATAAATGCAATGGAAAACACCTTGGTTCTAAATCCCGCATATAAGCATTAAAATAGATTAATACAAGGTTATGAGTAAGCAAGAAATGATTAAAAATAGGGAAAGAGGTCGTAAAAAGGATGACAATTCCTTAGCCCAACATTTATTCCATCACCAGGCTATCTAGAAGGGGGAAGGATTTTACCATTTCCTATATCTACCACTTGGAATTGCAAGAGATATTCAATCAACATATGTATAGAGATATGTCTGTGCAACCATCACTGGCCCTAATGCATTCTACATTATTGTGGACCAATTGCATTTAAATTCATTAGATGCAGAGGAGGTTAGGTGATTATTGCTTATGGTCAAGACACTGGAACACTATACATTTGATGGGTAGTGCATTAGTTTCCATATGATGCACCATGTATATAGTTTAGTTCAATGGCCTAGATTGATCAGGTGGTCTACCATTTTTTGTGACAAATTTGTTTTACTTTGGATTTCTATCATGTTGTGTTTGATGGGAGTATTGTTTTACCCTTTACTTTAGAGTTATTTGCTTTATTTTTTGATAGGTTTCTAGTGGCTTGACCCAGATTTGACCATCATCGATTAATGATGTGCATATTCACATGTGGGGGAAAATGTTTCCCAAGAGGAGCCAACTGGAGTGGTACTGGTTGTGTAAGTAGGTCAGTTAAAAGGTATTTTATTTATTAACTAATGAGGATGATGACACCCTTGATGTTGTATAGTACTAATATGCAGGGCTGGACTAGTGAGGATGTGTGAAAATCCTATTTAGTTAGGCTGAGCCACTAGATGTGAGGGGTAATATTATTATTATATTTTCATCAATCTAGTTGCATATTTTTTTGTCTTGTTTAATGCACATGTAATTTATTGTAATATTTTGTTTAAATTATCTAATTATTATTTTCTACTATTTTGCAAATGTTGGCATGTAAGTTGGGGAGGTGTCTCCCTAGCACGATGAAGATATGGATGAGGTAGATGAGTTGCCTCAAGTGCATAGACTTGGAATTCCACATAGGATAGATCCTATATTCTGTCAATAGGTGATGGATAACGTATTTTCAAGGATGGATTACCATATAGTGGTCCCTATATGAGCTTGATAGATCATGCAATAACTTGAGATTTTTTGATATGGGCAAGCCTTCCTTACAATATGATGTTATTTATGTGTCATGTTGTTTTGCCCTCAACCTACTTGAGAGGTTGAAGAATGATCATTATTATTCTTCTTCAAATTTGTTTGTTAAGGATGGTACAGGGTTGGGTCCACTTTGGGATAACAAGGAGCATCATCTCAGATAAGGATACCATATTCATCAATGACTTTTGGAGTACACGTTAGGAAAATATGGACACTAAGTTGAAGAGATCTACGAATTTCCATCCATAGAAAGATGGGAAGACATAAGTAGTCAACATGACATGGGTTCAACTTTTGGGGGGTTATAATTAGAATCATCAAAATCCTTGGGATACAACTCTGATCTATATTAAATACTCTTATAATAGAGAGTCCATACTTCTACTTGTAAGTCCCCTTTTGAAACCTTATTTGGGTATTTTATACCTTTTCCCTTGGATGTTATATATAAATAACAAGGAGGAGTGAGGGAATATGTCATAGGAGAAGAATTGAAAGTGGAGAATTTTGTTGAAAAGGTTAGGTAAATCCATTTTCAAGTACATGAAACATTGAATAAGTCACAAGAAAGGTACAAGGTCTAAGATGATAAACACTAAAATGAGAAAACATTCAAGGTGGGAGACAAAGTTTAAAAGGTACAAGGTCTAAGATGATAAACACTAAAATGAGAAAACATTCAAGGTGGGAGACAAAGTTTGGTTGCAACTGACCAAATAAAGGCTACAAGGTCATGGTAAGAAGATCAAGGCTCTACAGTGTGTCCCTTTTGAGGTAGTGGATAAGGAATGCGTTAATGCATACAAAATTAGTCTATCTCCATATATGTGAATTTATTCAATAGTGAATGTGGAAAATATGAAACTCTATAATCCTCCCATGTTGGATAAGGAAACTGAGGAGTAGGTCCTACCTACCATAGAGGAATTAGCAGTATAATCTCTAGTAGAGTTGGTTTAAGATACAATTTTGTATAATAACTCTAAAACTACTAGATAAGGGCAACATGACCTCTAGAAAAATGGGTTGAAAGGACAACTTCCACGAAAGGCAAAATGGTCCTCCAAGGAGAAGGTATAGGAAACATTTGCTCACCTCATTTAATAAAATATTTCAGGGACAAAAATGCCCCTTGAATGGGGAGGTGTTATATAGAATGTATCATTATATAAGTTTTCATTCATCTTGGTACCGTTTGGGTGGAAAAATTGGAGGAATTGACTTGCAGGGCCCATTTTAGTGGCAAGTCCTAATTTGGGGATTTAGGGTTTAGAAAAATTCAGATCCATTTGAGGAATCAAATGAAATTATTTTGGGTCAAAACATTTTGAGAATATCTCCTAAATGATTGATGATATTATACACACCATGATCTTTCCAACAATACAAAAATCACTTCAATTGGATTTCATATGTAGAAGTTACGCCTCCTGTAAGTTGACCTACCTTGTTGACCACTGTGGTACATAGTGGATGCCGCATTAGCTCCCATTAATTACACTTGTGGGGAAATTCACATGTTTAATTTCAATAATATTCTATAAGGTCAAAAACCTTAACATTTATTGAGGAATAAGGCATGAAAAAATCCTAACGCTAGGTAGCTATTAGACAATGTTAAATACTAGGCCACTATGAAGAGAGGGGGTTCCATTGTTTTATCATTGTACTTATTCCATAGTTGAGAAAAGAATCTAGGATTTGGATTTGAGATCATAATAGATAAGGAAGAAGATTATGTAGTATCCATTCAAGCCACAATGTCAAAGGCAACTCCATAGTGAGTGCCCCTTTCTTTGTATTTTCATGTTCATAATTGAAGAAAAGAGAGAAGAGCACATGTCTCACCTTCTCTCTAGGTTTTCTTCGATATCGAGTTTCCTAGGTCACATATTGTGTTCATTTGTGTGATTGGTGTGTTCATTTTCTTTTTCTTTCATTTTTGAAATTCAATTATTTCCATAAATTTAAGCATTAAGATAGTAAAAATAAATATGGGATTTAAGGAAATAAATTGAATAATAAAAGATTTCAATATATTGCAAGATCTGTTACGAAAAAATATTGCAATATAATATCCATTGAAGTTTATATATCAATGGTACTCCCCCACTGTATTCTCCTCTAGTATTAGATTGATCACCATGTCTGTTGATGGGGATAAATTCCCTGTGACTTGAGTTAAAATCCACAATAGAGTGGATACCCAGATAACTGAATCTTTGATGTGCCAATCATCACATTGAATTATTTATTTTGATACATATTTGTTTTGGTGAATGTCACTGTAGATTGATGTGGTGATTTAGTGGGATCTTCTGCAATTTGGTGAAATGACAAATATTTGGTAACAAGATTGTGATCTCTTTACTGTGATCGTGGAAGATCGAGCGTCTCCCATACTGCATTGAAAAAGGCAAGTGGAATTTCATGTGGTTGACCGTATATTTGGTGCCATCGTAATCTCCTTTGCACACTCCTAATTATTTTATCTCGCTTTATAGATTTGGTGACTCTATCACTGTAATCATAGTTTAATATTCCCGCAAAAGTAATGCATGATGTTATTTTATTTTAATGACCATTAGTAATTTTTTTCTTTGTTAAAATATTCAATGTGCTCATTTTACCATAGAAAATATCACTATTGTCACCCAACCATAGACACACAACCAACCCCGATAACCATAACCTTTTCTAGAAAGAATGATTCTATAAGCAACAATAGAACTAACATATAACCAAGAGAGCTCATCTTTCTCCAATGATAAGTCACCAAAAAGAAAGTCCCAAAGCCACATAACAAGATAAATACTCAACTGCAACAGTTGCAGTTGCACTTACCAAGAATACCACCATGAAATATCACCAAGAACACCTAAGGTAGAGGACATATCTTAGGCTAGATAGTGCTAGAGAGAGAGAGCAAGACCAAGAGATGATCATACTCCCTTATTCCTCCTTCCAACTGCAACTGCAGCTCTTCACAAGACTTGCGCTTAGACTGGGTGTACAAATGAGCTAAAACATCCTCTATTTATATTAATATATCAAGTGACTTTTTTGGCTGGGCCAACCTGACTTTCTGGTAATTATATTTTATGTTTATCCTTTTTCTATGGAGTCGACTTGTCTTTCTGGAAGATAATATTCTAATATTATTTATTCTGCTAGGCCAACTTATCTTCTAGGGTTTCTACACATCTTTTTAGCGTTTCTCTTGCTTCCGGAATATTCTATTCTAGCCAAAGGTTACACATGGAGGTTAAAACCTCTTGCAAATACCATAATATCAACACTCCCTCCTATCTAGGGGGGTATTAACAAGTAACATTGTCATAGCCATACATGCTATCTCATGATCACATATATCAACTCATGAGAAACATCACCACTATCAATATCATCTAATAGCCTCAACTACATCATATCTCAAGGCCATACTCCATCTGAGTAATTAGGAATGATGATGAATAAGTCACTCACTCAACAAAGTGATACAAGGACCATTCTTCTAATCCGGACATACGTCCTAGAAGAATGAGTATCCCAACATATGTTGAATTTCGTCAATGGCTCTAAGAACCATCCTCTCCATTGCATCATCTCTAAGATGTATGATCATATCTAAGATGTGCTATCATGATGCTCTGCATCATATCTAAGTTGTACTAGCATGATCATATCTAGCATGATGTGGAGTACCATGCACATCATATCTAAGCCATACTAGCATGGTGTCAATGCTCCATCTCTAAGCTATACTCGCATGATTTAGATCAATGCCTCTACATCATATCACTGTCCATCTAGCTGGAAATCACCTCCGACACTATTGGTTGGAACACCAACCTAGGAAACACCTTCAACACTACTGGTAATCTCCATGGAAATCCAGTATTAGTACACAGTTACTATGATTCCATCCAATAGATGACAACAATGTTGATCCGTAGTAGTACACAACTATTGTCCAATGCTGCACAACCACTCCTAGTAGCACACAACTAATAACCGGTGACACATAGTCATTGACAATAGAGCACATCCACCACAATATCATACAACTACCGTCCAGAGACATACAGTCTCCACAAAAATAAAATCATATCATATGATATCATCCTACATCAACAATGTCATCAGTTGCATCACCTCTAAGACATACTAGCATGATGCAAATGAATAATATCTAAGTTGTACTGGCATGATCTGGAGTATCATCTACATCATCTCTAAGCCATACTAGCATGACATATCTAGCATGATGCCAATGCATCATATCTAAGTTGTATGCCATATCTAAGTTGTACTCACATGATGTAGATCATGAGTGCCTCACTATGTCATCTCTAAGTTGTATGATCATCTCTAAGCTATACTAGCATGATCATATCTAGCATGACATGAGCCATCTGCATCACCTCTAAGCTGTATGGTCATCTCTAAGTTGTACTAGCATGAACATATCTAGCGTGATGTCAATACATCATATCTAAGTTGTATGCCCATCTCTAAGCTGTACTAGCATGGCCATATCTAGCATGATGCGACATATCTGGCATGATGTCAATACATCATATCTAAGTTGTATTTCCACCTCTAATCTATACTAGCACGATGCACCTCAGGCCACTGTATCATCCACAAATCCAACCATTTGTATCATATCTAAGATGAACTAACATGATCATAACTAGCATGATGCAAGCATCATCTCTAAGCTATATGACCATCTCTAAGATGTACTAACATGATGCAGATCCAAAACTCATTGACAGTCCATGATGCTACATATCAGAGTTCCCTCTCAATCGAGGAATTCATATCCTCCCTTTCAACCAAGGGAGAAATATCCAAGAGCCCCATCCTGTCCCTCAAGTATGCAAAATGTATCTTGGACATAGGCTTAGTCAAAATATCTTTTATTTGCTCATCAATGAAGATATACTAGAGAATCACTTCCCCCCTCTAGAATTTATCACAGAGCAATTAGTAATTGATCTCAATGTGCTTCGATATATCAAGCTCTGGTTATCATAATACATCATGGTCAAATCCAACTCCTGATCAAATAGTCCAAAAACCATCTTATAGAGCCACACTACTTCTGTACAAGCATCACAAGCTGCAATATACTCTTCTTCTGTAGTGCTGAGTGCAACAAACTTCTATTTCCTACTAGCCCATGATATCATAGCAGATCCAAAACTAAAACACATACCCGAAGTGCTCTTTCTGTCATCTGCACTCCCTACCCAATATGAATCAACAATTCCATGTAGTTGTACATCATTGTTTGAGGCATATGTCAAACCATAGTTTAGCATCCCACGAAGATATCTCAAAATATGCTTTGCAATTATCAAATGCACATGTTTGGGTTCCACTTAGAACTGGCTCAACGTGTTCACAACAAATACATCAATGAGCCAATCAACTGTTGGTACAAGAACGAGTTGATTGGATTAGAATCAAACTCTCTCAGCTTCCTGAAATCAATCACCATGGGAGTTTCCATGGATTTGAAATCCATCATCCCAAACTTCTAAAGGATCTTTACAACATACTTCTCTTGTCCCAGGAATACTTCACCATGCTTTTGCCACACTTCTAGTCCCAAGTAGTACTGCATGAGACCAAGATCCTTCATATAAAATTCTGAGGCTAGTTCCTTCTTACACTGAATAAGGAGAGGCTTTGCACCAAGATCTTAGAGCTTGCTTGAGTCCATACAAGGCCTTATTCATACATGGATTTCTCTCGGGTGTACCCCAAAACCTCGAGGTTTCTCTATGTATACTCAATTAATCCATTGAGAAAAGCATTCTTTACATCCATTTGATGTAAACTCGAACCCATGGATGCTACAAGAGATATGATAGAGGTATATATGGAAACTGGAGAAAATGTCTCATCATAGTCTTCTCCCTCCCATTGAGAAAACCTTCTAGCCACAAATCTTGTCTTGTATTTATCGATACTTTATATACTTTCCTTCATGTCTAGGAATAATTTCCCATTCATCATGATGGATTGATATTCTTCCATCATAGCTTCCTTTTGTTCTTTCTTCTTGACTGAAAACCAAATACCCTCAAGTGTTCAACACTAGGCTTCTTTTCCAGAGAAAGATTCTTCTGGAGTCATGTTCTTCAATATATGATGAAGACTTATATTCTAAACATATACTATTGTCATAGCTACTTCTCCCCATAGAACATTGATAGATTATGGTCATTCATCATTTCCTTGATAGATTCTTCAATGGATCGGTTCTTTCTTTTTTCTACACCATTCTGTTGAGGATTGTAGGGAGTAGTGAGCTCCTTCCTAATCCATACCTTTATGTAGAATGTCTCAAAGTCATCAGAGGTGTACTCTCCCACTTAGTGAGGAGGTTGACATTGGTCCACACACATCTAAGTGAATTATGTCCAAAACTTCTCTTTGCTTTACACACTTCCTTTAGAATTGGTACTTGGTGAGATCGCCTACCTTACCACTTGATGGAGTCATCTACTGCATCTTTTGAAACTATCACTTTATCTCCTTCTCAGAGCTATCGCATGTGACCTACCCAGAACAAGAACAACAAGAGAAAAAGTATTTCCAATAACATTTTCATAAGAACATATCTATGGTAACAAGGATCATAGAATTACCAAGGTGACCTGCCCGAGAACAAGAAATATCTCCTTAAGGAGATGTTAGTTCATTTTGAAAACAAGTGTAATAAGCATCTATATCAATAGTACTTACATGCAACCAAGTATACCTAGCAGTAATAGAACCTTTCAAATATTGTTGTCACAACTATAGTCTTTACTAGTACTATAGCAACTATAAAACTTGATATGTGCAAATTGAAAGTTAACAATTTGATCAGTCAAGCGTGGAACTTGAAGCCTCGACTGCTTATTCCTATGAATGTACTAAATCCATTATAATTGCCTGGACAAGGTCTCTTGTACATTCCTTACAAAACACACTCATACTTCTGCTGGATGATATAACATGAAAAGCATATACAAGTGCATACCTTTGAAATTTGCAACATCATTCAACTTTTCTTCTAATCTGAAAATAGACACCATCTTGAAAATAATATGTTAGAAACTGAATAAAAAAGGTTTAATGATTATAACAAATTAGAAACTATGAAATTTCAACTTTGACCATAAATTCAATTTTGACTAGGCGCACTAGAATGTCCAGGAATTATCCCAAAATTCTCAATTGAAGTGCCCAAAAGGTTAGGTTAGGGTTTGTTGCAGTTGCATAATCAGAAACCCTAGCTGCAGCTTCTATTAGTTCTATAATGAGCTTAACAAAGAACTTCCACGCTACCTTCCAGTGGTTAGACTGTCCTAAAATTGGTGTGGTACCATAACTTGTTAAAATATTCAATGTGATCATTTTATCATAGACAATATCACTATTGTCATCCAACCATAGGCACACAACCACCCCCGATCACCATAACCTTTTCTAGATAGAATGATTCTGGAAGAAACACTAGAACCCATAGATAACCAAGAGAGCTCATCTTTCTCCAAATATATCTCACAAAAAAAAGGTCCCAAAGCCACAAAATAAGAAAAATACTCAGTTGCAGTAGTTGCAATTGCACTTACCAATAATACCACCAAGAAATATCACTAAGAACACCAAAGGTAGAGTGCATATCTTAGTCTAGATAGTTCTAGAGAGAGAGACCAAGACCAATAGATGACCATACACCCTTATTCCTCCTTGCAGCTGCAACTGAATCTCTTCACAAGACTTGCGCTCTAACTAGGTGTACAAATGGGCTAAAGCACCCTCTAGGATCTATTTATATTAATCTATCCAATGACTTTTCTGGCTGGGACAACCTGACTTTCTGGTAATTATATTTTTTTTTTATCTTTTTCCTGTGGAGCCGACTTGTCTTTATGGAAGATAATATTCTAATATTATTTATCCTTCTAGGATGACTTGTCTTCTAGGGTTTCTACACATCTATTTAGGGTTTCTCTTTCTTCCAGAATATTCTATTCTATCCAAAGGTTACACATGGAGGTTAATACCTCCAACAACTACCATAATATCAATATTATTGTCGTTTAAAAAAATGATAAAAATTCACTTTTTCTTGGTGTCTATTTATTTTGGTAAAACTAATTAGGGTTTGCCAATTTCAAAATTCTTAAAGTGCTAATTTTTTTTTATGAAAAATACAAGTTTATTTAAAAAACATGTTTGAATAAAAGAGGAATATAAACAAGGATGAAATCATTTTAATGTTACTTCCTCTTTATGAGTATTTTCATGTTGAAAACTTGTAATTATAACCAAACTAATAATGATGAAAGCACCCAAAAAATAATTTTCACTAGGTATCATAGTTATGCAAATGTTTGTAGTTAACCTTTTCAAGTTCCTTTTTTACCTAAGATATAAAAATACACCATGCCCATAACATACAACAAAATGGTATATATTATATATAAAGCATTAAAGTAGATGATTTTATCAATTGAGATTAGCATCATAAAAAACCAATGAGGTTGAACAAGTGAAAAAACTCAAATATCAACTCAAATACTATCATGAAAATCATCAAAGTAACCATAGAATATCTTAGTAGTTGATAACATTTGTTTGATGCGAAATACCTCTAACCTTAATGATCAAATAGTGCACATGAACCAAATTATGTATAGTAGAAATCCTCAATCATAAAACCGCTAGCTAATAACTTGGTTATTAATGTTTTTCTCCATTGTAATGAGTTTAATAGGCATTGTCATTTTGGGAAAAGAATAATCAAACTTGTTAATAAGAGAAATAGCGCAATTTTTTTTTTTTAACTGAAAGTAAAATCCTTGTAAAAATTGATTCCATTCTTCAAATTGAAAACTATTTTCTCGTATACAAACTTTAATATACATTATTTTAAGGCACGTGCATATGAAAAATACTTAATCGAAATGATTTCATTTTTCCAACGAGTATAAAATTATGAAAATGCATACTTTTAAAACAAAACTTCAAAGCTCGTAAAACATAATGCATTATGCAAATTCAAAATGTCATCTCATTTCCATTCCTTAACATGTATTCTTTTAAAGCCCAGATTAATTTTATGAAAATTTAAATTTGAATTGAATTATTTCAATCCGCCAAAATGATTAATTAACTCATTGATGCACCATAGACCAAATCTTGATGGGAGTATCGAAACATCATGATAACCTAAGTTTAAGAGAACTGAGTCATGGAACCACTTTGAATAAATTCATATGAGAATACAAACAATGTTGAATGACCAGAGAGAAAAAACACTCAAAAGGTGCAACCATTATTCATGTGAGAAAATGTGACGAAACAACTTGATTTCATGACACGACAAGGTTATTACCAATACTTTGATAGTTATGCATTTAATGATTCTTTACTTTTATTAAAAATTTGCATGTAATCACACTAATGATTTAATTTCAACAGAAATACATCACCAAGTCATCATCCCATGAAATAAAAAAAAAACATGCAAAATCAAACAACCAATAAAGGAAACCATCAAAACATCCCTTCAAATCAAGCGAAACAAAATCGAATATAAGAGAAGGAAATTATTTCAAAAATTCAATGGGGTCCTCCTTTATTTTTATTAAAAATAAAGGGGTTTTTTGAGGGATCAACATGAGTATAAATAAATACTAGGGGTGAATAACCACCTACCTTTAAATACTAGGGGTGAATAACCACCTACCTATAATTTGAAGTTTGGATAAGAGTCTTCTTGTAAGTCCTTGCTACAATCCCTTGCTTCAGTATTCTCCTTGCATACCTACACACAAAGGAAGGTAATACAACAATAAAAGTACTTATGAAACTAAATTGTAACAACCAATGCAAAATAATATTATTTACTTAATAAATTAACCAATTGATGCAATTAATCATAATAACAAAGAGGTTAACAAAAGACATGATTTTGGAGAAGAGAGTTATCATTTGTATTAACAACAAGTAGTATGTACATATAACACTTGATCCTGCTATAGGAGGTCATTAACCTCAGGTTAGGCATTAGCTATAGGAGGTCATTAACGTGAGAAACCTGTGAACTCTACC
>JZKD02S0581816.1:92464-110438 GCA_000966675.3 Picea glauca | reverse complement strand
TGTAGTATTACAACTTAACACATAAATGTGGGGGTGTCGTGGGTATTGGATAGAAAATATTGAGAAGAAGTCATGTTCCTTTGACGAAAATTCATGTCGAGATTAAATAGGTATACTAAGCCTATGAAAATACTTCAACATGGGCACCAAACTACAATCAAGGTTCTAACTAGGGGACCCATGAATGGTAGGCTCTACCACTTCAATTACGACACTTATAAATGAAAAAGAAGGCTCTGTTTCACAGCTCAATGGGGTCGATCTTAAGGAAAAATGAACTAAGAAAGTGGTAATGGAAAATGCAGGGAGGGAAACATATAACCTATATGCCAATTTTAGGATCAATACCTATCCGAATGGATCGATATGATTAAAAATGCCAAAGAAAATGTCTCCAAACTCATGTATATATGAACAACAACACTCATCCAAATGTTAATAAATGAAATATATAAGCTTGTGATAACAAATTGTGCTCTGGAATAAAAAACTTGAAAACAATAAATATTAAAAGTACAATATGGTACAAATGACCACATAACCTTGCAGTTTATGCATAGTGCTTCTTCATGTAGATCCCATTGCTAGGCCCAAGCCAAGGGTTTCGTTGGTACTCAACCTGTAAAGTATCTAGTTTGGGAATAAACAAAAACCTATGATGCATGAATTCCCATGGTTTACCATCCATAGTCATGTCTTCAAGGATAGCCTCATTTGAAGGAAATTCAACATCCAAGAAATCACACGAATTGTGAGGATTTATGGCCCGGATGGGTGAAGTGAACTAACCATATTCCATATAATGATGGAGATTTTGATCAGAGCTAGTAGAGTCTATCAATGAAGACTCACAAGTACCATGGCATGAGGATCCAAAAATAGTGAGATTATACTCAAGAGGAAAATCATATTCCCTCAGACCAATAAGGGGAAGTAAGGGCACTCGTGCCCCCATTGGATAAATCACCCGATAAATTATTGAGACCTTGTCTTGAGAATGAAAACATGATTGTAAAGGATACTTCTTAGAAGAAATTAAACACCAAGGATAAAATGCCACATAATTTACCCATGGTAAGGTAAAGTCCACTCAAATACTAGGAAAATACAAAGGGTCAACTTGAGATAAAGTTTAATTATGATGGTGATTATCAGATGCAAGCTGATCAATAGTGAAAATTCTTCTGTTTTGAGGAAAATGCATGGCCCAAAATAACGTAGAAACCAAAAAATTCATAGCATATACATAATCACTCCCAAGAATCATATTGAAGTCTAAAGGGCCTTGCACCACTATCATATCAACTGAGATAGTCTTCCCACCTAATGTGATAGGAAACTGAGTTACAATCCCTAAATATTCACTAGGTCTTCTATCAAAATATAGAAACTCACATGTATTTGACATAAGCTTGGGAGAACCCAAATCTTTCCAAGTTGAGGAGGATAAAATGCTTGTGGAGGATCCTTCATATACAATACATCGGTAAATGTTTAATTAACTTCAATCCTTATTTGAAAAGGTGTAGAATAAGGAAGGAAAGGCTCAACAAGATCATTCTAATCAATGGAAACCTTCCTAGGACTTGGAGGGAGTATTCCTGAAGTGAGTGGAATGCCCCCTTGTTAAGAAGGTACTGAATTGAAAATTCTAAAGACATGGTCGATAGACACATCAATCCAAAAAAGAAGTGGGATTGACTAAATATTGCATTGGTGTGATCACTTTGGTAGACCCATCACTCTCCAAGAGAAGAGTGGGATAAGTTGAATATTTCATCATCTTGATCACTTCCTCAACCATTGGTTGAATAAGTTTTGAGATAACATGGTCAATAGACACATCACTGCCCAAAATAAGAGTGGGATCGACTAAATATTGTGTTAGTGCGACCACTTCATCAACCATTTTTTGAATATGTTGTTGGGAAAACAAAGGTGTGTGAGGATTATAAGGGCCTTCAAACAAGGACCACACTCTTAGTACCTCAGGAATAGCCATAAATAAATGAGTAAGGTGATATCCCTTGTAAAGTTTATATGGGAACTTAGGCTTACATCCTATTCGTCTATGTTTGTCAATAATCTCAATGCCCCCAACATGACTTGCATTGGCCGATGGATTTCCCCCAACATGACTCGTAGTGAATGGTTTCTTATTTCCAATATTACTTGCAATGAATATATTATTTCCCCCAACATGAATTGCAGAGGTCGGTTGCATGTCTCCAACATGACTTGCAGAAGTTGGTGACTTATCTCCAATATGAATAGAAAACTAGACTTGTACCCCCAACATGACTCACATTGGCTAGTTGCATGTCTACAATATGAATTGCAGAGTTTGTTGTCCTATATTTTTGTCTTTTTTTCTTCTTCTTCTTCCTCATCCTTTTATTTTTTTTATACTTCTGGTTACTAGTAACTAGACTTTCACTAGATAAGGCATAAGGAGGAGGAGTAGATTTTGCTGATGAAGAAGGTGGATGATTGACATCAATGTGATTCCCATGACATAAGATGCTTATCTAAGAAGCATAAGGGGAATTCATGACATTTGGAGTGGTCAAAAACCAAGCTAGTGGCCCTACATTCAACCCAGGAATGTTCAAATTGTCTACTAAGGGGGGAACCAACATTTCTAAAGAAAGGAAAACCACAAGAATCCTTTGGGAAGGGGTCCCTTGGTTGGTATGCCCAAGAAATTTATCCATAATGTTCTTATGCATAAGTTACTCCCTTATGGGATTGTTCACATATAATAGAGTCTCAAGCACTACTGTGACGAACCAATGGTATAAATCCCATGCCTTCTAGGAGGCAACTCCACTCTTTCAGGTTAAAGACCAGAGGTCCTTCTCAACCAGTGGAGTGATTGGTCATCCACCTCGAGTCAATGATAAAAAATAAATGATACAAACACAACCTAAGGACAACTACACAAATATATCACACCACTAAAAAGGGTCTTAAGATAACAAAAAAACAAACTACTTTTCCAAAACCTCAGCTCATGTGGATTAGGTATTGAGTCCAAAGAAGTGAAAAAGTTGAACAAGCACCTTTCAAAGACAAATATAGGTTGATTATGTCCTGATACTGATCAACGTAGGAGTGAAAAAAAATTACAATAACCTTCTCACAATGTTCACCTATGGTGTAAGTGTTGTTGTGAAGACGAACACCCTCCAAAGGAGTTGAGGCGATGATATATTTTCTATCTCAGGTACCACAATATTTACCCTCGTAGTCACATGTGTGGAACCTTGGAAAGGAAGTTGTGGCACCAATTAAAAATTTGATCCTGGGGGGAAAACTCATTAGTTGAAACCACACATATGGGTAGGGTAGAAAATCACAAATCTCCCTAAATCATCGACACCTCATGATACCTGTAGAAAACAATACAATAAATACCTGGATTCTACCTGGATACCTGGATTCTATGTAACCTAGGGTAAAATACACAATAGAACAAATACCTGGAGAACTAACTCAAAATTGAAAAGCACTTTAAGAAGTATAGCTAACTACTAGGGGTGAATAACTACCTACTTTAAATTTGAAGTCTAGAGAAGAGTCTTCTCGTAATTCCTTGATCCAATCCTTTTCTTTAGTATTCTCCTTGTAAATCTGCACACAAGGAAAGGTAATACTGCAATAAAAGTAGTTATGCAACTAAATTCTAACAACCAATACAAAATAAGATAAGTTACTTAAGAAATTAACCAATTGATGCAATTAATCATAATGAGAAAGATGTTAACAAAAAACATCATTTTGGATGGGAAAGAAGAGAGTTCTCATTTGTAGTAACAACAAGTAGTATGTAGAAATAACACTTGATCCTATTGTGGAACTGACCATAACAGATATTTGAATTCCTCTACTTGGGCCACTGAAGATAGGCTAACCTCCTGGTTCCTTCCTCCAAATGAGTGAAGGGAAGAATATGATATTCTTCCTCTTAATAAGACAAGAAGGTGAAATATGGATGGAAACATGAGTTTCTAGATAGGGGAGATGGATCTTAAAAATTTGAGATGAAAGGGTTTGTAGACTCAATGGGATTTTGCTAGAATAATGGTGCTTCAATGAATGTTTCCTCTCCTCCACCCTATGGCTCTTATTTATACTTCAAAAAATGGTTGGATTAGTTAGGCACATACTATAGGAGGTCATTAACCTAAGAAACCTATGGACTCTGCCCAAAAAGGTGCATTATGTGTACATTTTATTTTTTGTGTGAAAAATGAAGGCATACGTGAGTTGCTAAAGGGGAAAGAGCATATACACATTTTATTATTATCTATGTTAGATAAAAAGTATCATATGACTAGCCAGAGGGTGTTTTTTTAATATTCTTAGAAAATTTGGGGAATTTTGGTTTGCAAGAGGGAAATAAATGTGGGATTAGGGCAAAAAGTGCATCTATGCATATGATGTGGAAAAATATGCTATAAAAATATCCTCCTCTTGTAATAGAGTGACCACCATCTCCTCCTCCAACATAGAATTCCCATAATATCCTTTAGTAGTAGAACGGAATCCATCTCCTTTAATAGTAAATAGACTATAATCTCCTTCAATAGTAGAGCAACCACCGACTCCTCCTCAAATGCTAGTTTCTATATTATTATTTGGCAGAGGTATTGACGCCTCTATCTCTAGTGGCACAACTAGCTTATAGAAGTTGTTGACCTATATATATTTGATTTTTGTGATATATATTTCGCATGTATATTTTACATTTATATTTTACTTGAGATGTATACTTTACATATTTATTGATTTTAATATTATCATTCATATATATTGCTCATTTTCATATCATGTCGATGTTGATGTTACTTTATTTATAAAATGTATTATTTGAATGCTAATGATTTATATTACTAATATTTTCTCTAATTTTAAATTAAATTTGAAATGTATCACTCATTCAAAGTTGAGATGTCATATTTGACATATTTGAGATGTATATCTAACATATATATTGATTTTGATATTATTGTTCATGTATATTATGACTTTTCATATATGTTGATTATGTTTATGTTATATATATATATATTAATTTGTTTTTTCATTAGAAAGTTGTTGGAGTTGCATTGGTCAACATAATAATAAGAAATATGTATTTTGTCCAAAAAAGGAATTCTAAAACTTATCGAAAACTTGAAGATTAATTTCTAAACAAACATAGCAATCCTTTATAGAGGATTATGAAAATATACTACTAGTATAAATTCTATAAAAAACCCTAAAATTAAATGAAATTTGCAAAACATTAAACACTAGTATTGGATAAAGGCATGATGGTTGGAAGCTTCCTCCTAGTTCTCTGTTATGGCCTAAAATTTATGGTATACACCCATCATTTCCATGTTGACCTTATATTGTTGCACAATCTTGTCTTCCTTGACTATTGACCCAATAGACAGTCTGGCATTTGAAGCAACTAAAGTGGGCCTTCTGGCCATATACACAACCATTTGATGAAGAACAACACACCTATCTTGAAAGGATTTTATTTGCCTATTTTGACCATGCAAAGTTTCTAGAATGAAGTCATATTCATTATTTTTTGTTTCTTTTTAAGAATGCATCCTACTAGTCATAGAGAAAATTGAAATCCTATTGTTTATAATAAGATATTCATGTCTCCTTAGTATTCTTGAATATCAATGGATCCACACAATGACCATCTCCCAAAATTCAAGTGGTCCATTCTAAAGGAATTGCATAGCACTTGTTATTCCCCCCTTCGACTTCCCATATATTCCACTAATGTACTACCATAACCATTTACAAGACCCTTTTCTAACTTTCCCTTAGACAAGTGATAACAAAGAAATAAAATTTAATATTAAGAGTTTATTCCAAATAAAATTGGCATGTTAACCTTTTGTAGAGAGAGAGGTGAATACATAGAAAGAAACCAATGCAAGAACCATCAAGCCACCAAATGGGACCTCCAAGTCAACCATAATCCCATGAGAAAGAACCATAATTTGTCTCAATATGAGAGGAAATAAAATCCCAATTCAAGTCGGGTTAGAATAGAGTAAGAAATCATAGAAAAAGAAACCACATAGTCTCCCTTGCTCACATTCTAGAATAATTCACCAAATATATAATCCCATTTACAAAATATCCCAAGTTCAAGCGTAATTAATTATATTGATTCAACATTAAATGATGAGTGTGTGAGGGTACTATAGGGATTATACACCCTGAACATCATGTTCCAAGATTTAAATTCCCATGCAATTTGATGTGTTAATTGGCCTTCATGCAAATCACATTCATAATTATCATTTGAAACTTAAGGAATGGGGAAAGTTGATACCCCTCTTTTAGTTATTAGGACTCTACAATCCAATTGAGAGGAAATGTTGGACAAATTATCAACTTGTTTGTTGAGCTCTCTTAATATATTAAAATTCGATGGTCTCAATCCTTATCACTTCCTTTTGTGTTTTTCTAACAATTATTGTGAGTTTTTCATCACCTGAATAGGACGTTTTGTGCATCAATTTGATAACCAATGTTGAATCCCAAATAACAATTAGGATTTTGATATGAATTGCACTGGGGAGTTTTAACCCTTGGAAAAGAGCCAATCCATGTGCTTGGTTATTTGACAAAATATATTATGTATGTTAATTATTAACATCATTTTTTAAAATCTAAAATATCATCTTTGTATTTTTATATATAAAAACCAAAATTACAGTAAGATCAAGGAGGGCCTTCCAAAAAGGAAACCAGATCCCTCACTAAGAAAATATATACCAAAGTATTTCAAACCAGAGTTTCAGACCAAACTTCAGAATAGAGTATCCATCATTCTTCAAACTAGATAATCCTATAGAACTATAAGCCATGACCATATCAAGTTGTTTTCTTCCTATGACTATATCTATTAAACAAAATTAAAATAAAACATAACACTACTAGTCAGAACCTAGTTTTCTCTAGTGTCCCGTGGTGACACTCCAACTTGGCAATTTCCCCTGTGTTGCTTGCTTCCTCCTTGTCTGCGATCATGATACCGTAGTCTCTTGAACCAAGAGGGCTCAAGTCCCTTGGCATACTCTTTCCAATCGTCTCATTTTTCTACTCCTCTGGAGTAAATCTAAACTTGATGTTGAGTTGAGATCTACAAAAGAGCTCGAATTTTCTTTCCAACATTTTAACTGCCTACAGGGTAGCATCATTTTCCTTCCTAAATTTTTCCACTGCTTGGGTCACCATGGAATTTACTATCCAATATGTATCTGCAAGCTTGAAATACTTTGTTTCCATAGTCCTAAAATACCGTGGATCGTCCACCCACCCCTTGACTTCTTGGACTATGGCTTCTTCTGATATGTTATGCCGTTGGAGTTGAACAACTTCCTCTATATTTTAAGTTGTTTGCTTCTCCTTGTCTGAGCATAAATATTTGAATCTAGACCCAACCATCTAGGATGACTTAGCATATCTGGTTCGATTGACCGAGCCCTGGGAGGAGGACACCTCCTTCTTATTTCCTTTCTTCCTACTTCCACACACTCCTCTCCTAGACATATTGTTGTTCCTTTTTTATTTGGTCTTCACTGTCCGACTATCCACTCCCTTATCATCCTTCTTTCTGGTTTAATTCTAATGTCGTCTCTTCCACAAACCCTTACATGCTCAATGATTCAAAACACGCATCACCTTCCAATGAACCTGCCTACCACCATGACTCTATAGGTTTCCCTCCTTATTCCTTGCGAATGGAAAAATCCATGAAAGCTCCTCAACGAACTTCTACTCCCAGACATAATCAAAGATCCCTTAGGTTTCAGGATTGGTCCTCCACCTTAAGAGATCGACCTCACTCAATTATAATAAATTTGACCCACCACAACGAATTCTCAACATGGAATAACCATTTCCTTTAGCTCTCGTTGCTTGAATCCTTTTCATAACAAATTTTAGGTGGATCACATCAATCTCTTCTGTTATGAAGGTACTTTCACACACTTGCAGATATCAACTATTCATTATTCTTGGATCACTTCGTGGTTGGCTCTGTACGATCCTCCTCCCCTAATAATGACCACTTCCTTCCATGTCTTAACGTACTACAACCATAACGACTCTTGAGACCATCTGTTTGAGTCACTTAACCACTTGTACTACCTTAACTATCATATTTTGAAGTTGGTGCAGATGACACGAGGCTCGTCAAGCCCGCCTTGAATGCTATGGCAAGTTGACATTTGATTTTAGAGCTTGTTCGATTCTCAAAACCTCCTTTCCAACGTTCTAGATGTCTCTGTTGTCTTGTCAAGCCTCCAGGTGGCTAACCTTTGTTGTTTCTTGTTCTCGACGTGTGACACCCCATCCGAGGGATTATTATCACCATTAATGATTTCTCCATTTGGCATGACATATATTGTTTAACTCTAGTTATATGAAATATTTTAATTTGAATTGTGATTGTAACAAGTTATAATCATTTAATGTCATTATGTAGTGTTTAACCATTTTTCAAGTTGATTTTTTTTGTTTTGAAAGAAGATACATTATTGTTTAGATTTTTGTGGTGAGAGTTATTATTAGAAGTATTCAGATAAACCATAGTGTTTTCGATTGTTCGTCGACGTTTCAGATCCATAACAGGATCCATCTTCAAGACAGAAACACTGTGGTTTATCCAAATACTTCTGATAAGATACAATATGTTAATTAAATAAGTTTACAAACTAGATTAAATTATTCAATGAATGATTTACCAATTTAACTGATATTTTAAATTGATTTTTTAGATTACATTTTGTTTTTAAAATTTATTCTTAAATAATTTTACCAAATTTTTCATAAAATTAAAACTATTATAAACTTTTCATAAAATTAAAACTATTATAGTTAAATCTAACATAATAACTATTTCCTCCAATTTTATACACTGGCATCATGCATATGGAATCATAAAAGCAATTCTGAATTAGATTTGTTTAATTTATTTACATTAATTTCTTTGATTAAATACCCTATCAAATCATAAAAATATTTCTAAATTTTTATATTGAATATATAATGAGATAAACAAGACCTTCAACTAAAATAACCAAAAATGATAATATTCGTTAATATTAAATTTTTAGCTAATAATAACATCTTGCATAAAATAATCATTTTTCATTTTTTATGTTCATATATTTGTGACAATCATTTTTAATAAAAATAAAAGAACATTATTTTTTAAAAATGTTTAAATAAAAAAACAAAATAAAATAAATTTAAATCAAAATCATAGTAAAAGTGTAGGTGAAGACATAGCTAAACACTAAGAATAAGGACAACATTAGTTTTTTAATATTAAATAAATGAAATTTAAATCAAAATCATAGTAGAAGTGTAGGTGAAGATATAGCTAAAGACTAAGAATATTCCATAAGGATAACAATAGTTTTTTATATTAAATAAAAGAAATTTAAATCAAAATCATAGTAAATAGGGACAACAATAGTTTTTTATATTAAATAAAAAAAATTAAATCAAAATCATAGTAAAAGTGTAGGTGAAGACATAGCTAAACATTAAGAATATTCCATAGACATAACAATAATTTTTGTATATTAAATAAAAGACATTTAAATCAAAATCATAGTAAAAGTGTAGATGAAGACATAGCTAAACTGTAAAAATATTCCATAGGAACAACAATAGTTTTTGTATATTAAGGATCCAACCCCTCCATCAATTTCTTATGTATATCTAAACCCTAAACCCTTTTAAAAAAACACTCTTAGGAAACACTCTTAGGTGTTAGAGTTAGTGGTCTACTTTCCTCAACTTATCCTTTTGATAAACATTTATTACAAACTTAAATATATAAATTGTTATTATTATACTTACATGAATGTGAAATTTATCTATTATTGACTCATTTAACACTTAGAAATATTGCCAACATGCTTTCTATAAATATGCTCATTCACTTGGCATCTATCAAGAGGTGTTGAGATAATGTGTGACTTAATTTAATATTACATACCACACATTATGAAGGGGAATTAATATATATTATGGCAATATCACCATCGCCTCTTATCTAACCAATCAAACCTCTTCTAGTTCTCATCCATTATTTATCTACCTCATTTTTTACTTTCTATATCAAATAACTAACACAAAAAAGTCAATTTAAAGGATGAATCACCATTGATAGGTGGGAAAGCATGATCTATCCACACAATGTTGACTAAAAGAATTATATTTAACATGATGTAATATATGGGATTTTTAAATTACCATAAATAAGTATATGGAAATTTTAAATGATTTTTAAATTATTTTAAATATACATAGTATTTCGAATTTTGAAATTATAAATTAATATGATAATAATATTTGTAATTAATATAGATATTAAATACACACTAATTCATAATTACAAATTAAATAATAATTGTAGAAAAAATATCACAATCTTGACAATATAAAAGAATAAAAATGTTTTTATAATAAAACATATTTTTATATTATTAATAAATTATGATATTTTTTTATAACTATTATTTAACTTTAACTTGTGATTATGAATGACTGTCTATCTAGTATCTATAATAATTACAAATATTGTTATTATATTAATTTATAGTTTCAAAATGCTATGCATATTTATGCATAATAATTTAAAAATTATTTAAAATTTCCCTATATTTGATCATGTTAAACATAATTCTTTCTTTAGTGAAAATTGTGTGGATAGATATTGCTTTTCCACTTCTTAATGGTGACTCATCCTTTAACTTGACTTTTTTTGTGTTAGTTATTATACCTGCCGATAGGCATGGTATATAGTGTTGAGTTAGGTTTGACTTTCTATTAGTTCATGGTTGACCATAAAATATACACCCTTTTATCTAAAGTTTTAAAAAATAATGATTAATTTTAAATTTTAAATCTCATTTATCTCATATCTTATTGGCCAAAAACTTTGAAGTCTTATTGCTACCTTCACTTCCCCCAATGTTATTGTAATAAATATTTTTGTCATCTAGTCATTTCATGCCTACTCCTTCTCTCCCTATCTCCTTAAACAATACTTTGATTTTATATTCGGTAGATATATGCTACCTAGTAACCTTGTTTGATATAGAAAGTAAAAAATGTGATAGACAAATAATAGATTCGAACAACAAGGGATTTGATATATATATATATATAATGACAATCAAACTTTAAAATCTGATTTTAATAAGATATTTTCTTCTCTTATATATTAATAATCAAATAAAAAAATTAACATCAATTTTTTAATGTAATGTAACTATTTATATCAATTTATATGTATAAATCAAATCACAAATAAATATCGTCATTCTTTTGATCTGATGTAACAATTTACATATATTTATTCAATTTATACATATAGATGTGTTTGATTTCATAATTGCAACAATTTATAATTTATATTTAGCACGCCATTGACAATGCCTCATTACCCTCGTACTATATCTTACTATATGGCCTTTTTATCAAACTCATCTTCTATATCTTTCTAAAAAGTAGTGAACATATAAATCATACTTTCAAGAAATTCCCTCTATACGGATATGGAACATTTTATTTGCATTGACCCCATTAAAGGCTCCACACTAGTTTAACCTTACAAATGCAACCCCTTCACAAATTTGGGATGGAAAATCTCATGGAAAAAGTCTTAATAGTAGGGATTATTACTTTTAGTCAAAATCCTAGTTATGAGTTATGAGTGGGAGTGGGAATATGTATCAATGGAATTTATGAAACTTTTTAGAATCAATATTTATTTATTTTTTAAGTATGTTTATAATATATATGAAATATTTTATTAGAGATAGGGATATTTATACTATAAGTCTCTTTTGATAAGATATTTTTATATTTACAAGATTCATCATTATTAATCTTTTTGAGGGGTATCTTGGGATGCATTTAATATAGGGAACACATAAATAAATTAGAGGAGTTGGTTATATTTAGCAGAAAGTGGGTGAGTAATTTTTTTTAGATGGTATTGCACACAAAGTTATGACCATTAACTAAAAAAGGATATATTTCATATTATATGTATTTGGCATATAGATGAATTTATGTAGGTAGTTGGTTGGACCAAATTTTATGAATAATATAGTTTGGGATTCAAGTTAGTGGTGAGAATTTGTAAGATCTTGAACATTTTTACTTTTGATGTTGACTTCAATATTTTGTTATTTTGATATATTGATAAGATTGATTGAAGTTATACATTTCATTCATATTGTGTTAATATAGAGTGCACCTAAATTCTCTCGTTGCAAAAAAAATTTTAGCACAAAAGATTTTACACAAAAATATCTTTTGTATATTTTGTTAACTAAGTATCAAACACATTTTGGTTGTTTTATATGCATGTGCACATAAAATATGCTTGTACATATCATGGTTTGAATGAACTATTTCAAGGCATAGTATGTAATGAAGTCTCTAGTTATAATCAAACTCAATCTACTAATCACTAGGTGCTATTGTGGAAAAACAAATATTCTTATAAACATAAAAACCCTTTTCTTAATTTAATGTATAACAATAAATATATATCAAAAACACCTTTTATGCACTTCCTTAACTTAGGGACAACATGTTGATCTTATCATTAAAAAATATCCATATCTCATTAAAGAGCTCGAAATTCCAAAAAAAAATAATTTATTATGAACATGATGGTTGTAAATGGTTTTTAACATTTCATATCCAACATCATAAAATGAAAAAAAAAAAAAAAAAAAAAACATAATTGGTCAATTATAGATAACCATAATAAATTGACACATCCATAATATAAATGTTGAAATAAAACATATTCTATATATCACTCTTAATTGCATCACCTTGGTTATCTTCCTCACTCAATATGATAACATTGTTATTCCAAAAATGATTTTTTGATTTTGGCTCATATGAACCAACAATCCTTATCCAACACATATGGGTAGAAAAATACTTCGTTGCATTTTTTGGGGAAAACATAAAGCTCATTTTCATCTGACATCTTTTTCGAGTTGATATATAGTATCCAACTATCGAGATCATTCTTCACATTACTATGGTTGAAGGTATCCCAACACTTACACCTAAGAACAACACACCAGGAAGATGAGAAGTCCACTTGCATGACCTCTTGTGTTTTTCTAACATAACCTAACTTCCCCTTTATTATGTTTTGATCACGGTGGCTAGCATGACTAAATTGGTTGAAATCAACCTCCACTCCACAATCATGTGTGTCATGTCCATCATCGACATCCTTATTTTGAAAATGATGTCCATATACCCACATATATGGGAATAAATGCACCTATAAAAATGTGAACAAAGAATGATGTCATATGTTTAATAATACAATCATTAATAAAGACATAATACATGTTATAATTCAAACGTGCATTATAAAATGAACAATGCAAAAAAATGTATTATGATAGAGATGTTGCACTAGATCCCTATGTTTAGTGCATCCTCTTCAAAACATACATAATAACTAGATGGAACATATTTCTATATGATATGGTTAGCCACCCAATTGTTGGGACAAATCATTGACATGTTTCTTTTAAATGACTAGTTTAGGGCATGCTTCCACCATTCAACCTTTTGAATTCTTCCCAATCATTGTTCCATTTCCTTCTCTTCTTTCCTCTTCATGCAATGTGACCCATGGTTGTGTTTCCTCCATGTTGTAACAAATAAATTTATTAATGACATCAATTTTTGAATTCGCTAATGTACTCATGGCTTCAAATTGAATAGTATGAGATCCAATATAAATTATAAATTTTAGTGTAAACAACCACTTTGAAGAATTTGACAAAAGATAAGTGAATTACTCTTTATCATGCGTGTTCATCTCAAAACAATACACAGTCATACTTTTCACATACACATAGAATGCAACCAAACAGAGCCAAAATTTGAAAATTATCAAAGCAAAGTAGTTCGTTTTGATGCTAGAAGAGTAAAAACAAATGCTCATACTTGTTCAAAGTTGCCTAAATAACCACAAGGAAGTGGTCCATGATCGTTATCCAACCACCAAATGAAATTCCAAACTCAAAATTGTCGATTACTAGTTACATAGAATTCTCACAAAACAATAAGCAAGAAATGTGGTATACCTATGAGGAAAACCCATAGAGAATGCATTAACTCTCCATTAATTTCATGTCACCTGTAAAATTGGATGGCAACACTATAACCCTTGCCAAATTTTCAATCACAACCAAAAACTAATCACATGGTACACGATGTAAGCCACGAAATGCCAAATCATATTTCCAAACCCAATCACGTACCATAACATCTGCACATTTAAAGTTGTCACAATTCGAACTTATGCCATATTCGATAAGCTAGAAACTCATTCCATATTCAATAATCCAAATAAAATGTCAAGCTTGTAAACAAATTCCAAACATATCACATGTAATGTATCATATGATAAATTCTATCATATGTCGATTTCATCTATACTTATGTGCCAATAATTTGTGTGATATCGTATGAGGCTTTACATTCAAGATATACATATGCATACAACAACTTAACCACCTTTTGATATGTCACGAAACTTAACATAATAACAAAATCTACAACCTTTGTAGCTCAATTTTTCATAAAACCTATGCAAGAATTCTTTTACCTCCCTTTAAAAAAAAATGGTGATGATATATTTGGGGCAATGTAAGCAAAAGGAGAATCACACACTCCTTGTTTAAGAAACCAATTATGCATGTGTAATAAAATGGAACTGAATAACATCCCTTAGGAGGAAACTAAAATCATCTTAATTTGTTTTTCTTGAAGGGGTCCTACCTATAATAATAATAATAGAAGGAAACTAAAATCATCTTAATTTGTTTCAAAAGTGCATTGCAATTCTTTTCAGGTAGCACTTAGTTGTGCATTTCTGCGTCAACAAGTCGTACGTCACGTGGTTCCTCGCGGTTGAAGATATAGGCTCTCTTGAATTTGGAAGCCCTGAAGAATGGTTAAGAAGCCCCTAAACGGTTGTAAGTCATTAATTAAAGGGTAAAGTGATCATAGCAAGAAAATAACAAGAAGCCTTAAATTTAAGGGGAGAAGTTACTTAGAAAAAATATAAATACACTTCAAGAAGCCTCTCATAAGTACATTCACACACAAATTTTTATTGAATATATTCTAAGTGAACAAGTGATCTATTGGTGAATCTGATACAATGAGTTTGAGGCAGCGAAGGAAGTGTGAAGGAGAAAGTTTTGGGATTGTAGAGGAGAGCAAGGGTTTTTTGAGAAAACCCTAATTTAGCTGACCCTCGTGGTTCAAGCTACTACTATCCCACAAGGCACCCCTGTTGGTTGTACGACCCTTGTCCCATGAGGCCTTGCTAGTTGACTGGTCTTATTCCCGTGAGCCTAAGGCAAATTTGTGGAGGATGCTTGTACCATGTTGTGGAGGCTGAGGAAGGTTTGCATGTCTCTTATCTAATCCATCAAGTATGTTACAAAATCAGAGGTATGTTTTACATTTTTTTTTAGGCTTGCATCTTAGAAAACTTGGCACATGCTTAAGGCATGTCTTTGTGAGTTTTGGTATATGCTTGAGGAATATCATGAGTGATATGGCACATGTTTGAGGTACATTTATTGTTACATGGTTTATGGATGTTGGCACATGCTTGAGGCACATGGTTTGAGGTACATTTTGGCTACATGGTTGAGCGATGTTATGGTACTTTTGTATCTGGTTTGGTATATGTCATGGTTTTTATAGGCACATCTTTGTGATTTTGGTACATGGTTGAGGTATACACTTGATATATGGTGGCATATGTATGAGGCACATTCTTTGGTGCTTGATTAATGCACATCATTGATGATACGATATAGTTTTGGTACATAGTTGATGCTTTGGTACATGGTATATGGTTTTGGTATATGATTGAGGTATATGGTTTCCTGCTCATCATTGATGTTATCGTACATACACTTGTCATATCTCGTGGTACATGATTGGTGATGATATTACATATTGAGACACATCTTGGTGATGTTAAGGTTCATAAGTTGATGATGATATGGTACATTGCTAGGGGCATTTCTTGGTGATTTTGGTACATGGATGATGCATGATATGGTACAGGTTTTGGTACATTATTAATGCATGTTATAGTGATGGTTTTGGTATCCATGTGAGTGGATATGATGGTATATAACTGACAGTGATAATGATAGTGGACTCCGTCGCAAGAGCAACAACAATGGATATAGTGGACTCTTGTCTCTCTTGCTAGGACCTTTGGCTATCATCGCAAGAGAGATGATTCAATGATGGACGTTAAAATATTTGACAAAGTAAACATTGACTGTTACACTGTTTGACAAAGTCAACATTGACTTGGTCAACTATCGTCGCTCTTACGATGAAAAATCTAACTATAAATATTTTACAAATTAGATATTTTGTGACAATCTAATTGCTATAACAACGACGGTTCAAAACTTCAGAAAGGGTATTTTTGTACAGAAGAATGCCGCATAATATTAGAGGTGGGAAAAAAGTAAAGCGGGTGAAAAGGGTGATGGTAGATGTTATTTCACTTGAAAACCGTGTTGCCTTACACGTCTCGTAAGAATTTTAATAGCAACAACTACAAAACATTGTAAGAAATATGGGTACATTGATGGGGGATCAAATGAATATTGTCCCGTGGTAATTAGCTATATATTCATTATCTATTTTTATATTTTCGATTATATATATATATATATATATATATATATATATATATATATATATATATTGTTTGAATATTTGTTATAGTACACACTAATTTTGCATGATTGTTTGTAATTATAAAGTTAGAGTTTCCCTCTAACTTTCTGCAGAATATTGCACCAAATAGTACTAGTAGAAATGATGTTGTACAAGCTGAGGAACATGATCAAGCAAATGAGGATCTCATGGAAGAAGATGATGAGACAAATCAAATTAATGATCCCATGGAAGAAGATGATGGGACAAATCAAATGATCCAAGATTTGTATGCTCAGTTGGATGAGGATGGGGACAATGATGTTATTTATGATGAACCTTTATTAGAAAAGGAAAATAAATGACTTTATGAAGGCTCAAGAGCAAATCTTCTCTCCACTACATTGTTGCTAGTGAACTTAAAGGTTATGAATAATTTTTCGAACACTTGTATGACACAGATCCTAAGGTATGTAATATGTTTCATCTCTTATACATAAATGTTGAATTTTTTCTACTTTTTTTAGAGTTAATTAATGTGTAAAATAAGAATGCAATTTTTACGATTAATATTCTTTACATTAACTAGTTACTTTTTATGTTGTAGATTGTTAGGTGAATTTTTGTTACCATCGTCAAATATTTTATCTCGCGCATATCGAGATTTGCATGCCATTATGAAAGACACTGGAATGGATTATCAAACTATAGATGCATTTCCTAATGATCATATTATATATTATGGACAACATGCTTCGAAAACAGAATGCCCACAATGTCTTATCAGTAGATATTGAACCGATCAAGTAACAAAAAGGGTGCCTCGAAAGGTTCTTCGTCATATTCCCATAATTCCACATTTGCAATGATTGTTCAGGTGTGAAAAAATAACACAATTTATGGATTACCATGCATGTAACAAAAGTGGAGATGGTGTTCTTTGAATGCTTGTTGATGGTTATGCATTTAGGGAAATTGAGGAAAAATGGGAAGATTTCAAAGATGAACCTCATAATGTTAGGCTTTCATTGGCAGCTGACAATGTTAATCCATTCAGAGAGCTTAGGTCTATTTACTCAGTGTGGCCTATTTTTGTTATCAACAATAACATTACTCCTTGGATGTCAATAAAGAGGGAGCACATAATGTTGACAATGATTGTTCCAGGTATTTTTTT
>JZKD02S0581816.1:77252-90452 GCA_000966675.3 Picea glauca | reverse complement strand
GTTTTACTTGTAATGTAATATATTATATTATGTTATGTTGAAACATGCTATTTTCTTGTGTCGTGATCTCATGTAGATGGTTGTCATTGAAAGAAATCCATGAAGATGATATAAAATATTGGAAGAGAGAAATTCCTTGGCTAATGTGTGAAATGCAAAAGTATATACCTCCAACATTTTTCAAAGCACAAGAACACTACCTCATACACCAAATTGAGGAGATTGAAATTTGTGGACTTGTACACACAAGGTCGATGTGGATGGTGGAGAGACACTTGAAATCATTGAAGGCTTTGGTTAGACAAAGAGCATGTCCTAAGGGTTCTATGGTGGAGGGATATATGGTATATCAATCCATGGTGTATATTAGTCGATATCTTCCTAAATTAACAGCGCCAACTATGCATGCAGTGGATCGCAATTGGGATGTGAAATCCATCAAAAAAATTGAAGATTAGGAGCACCTGTTGGGGAAAGGTAGAATGCAAAAAATGAGAGGTAATATATTAATAATTGTGGAGATTTATATTAATACATATAATTTTTCATTTTTTGTGTATATGATCATACTCATTAATATATTAATATCTTTTATTTCATAAATTATTAATATTTACCATGGACGTTATAATTAATATTTAATATTGGTGAATTATGATTTCTTGGTTCAGTTGCTCAAGATTGGGATGCACTACATTTATACATTGAAAAAAAACTTGACTTGATGAATGTATGGATTGAAATATGTAAACAACATCATGGTGGTAGGTTATCATGGAAATGACTATCTGAATTGGTTAGAGAAGCTCGTCGTAACAGAGATGGCAATGTTACACAAAAGGAAATTGATTTAGCATATGGTTTGAAAGATTGACATGCAAGCAAATTCACCCATTTTATTCAGTTATTTTATATTATATTAATGTGACTACATGTGTACTTATATATTTCTCATATACTTTCCAAGTTATATAAATATGTTCATTTATTAATTGACAATGCATCTTTTACATATATGGCATATTGCAGTTGAAACACCACAAGGCTATGTGGTGCAATGGTCGTAAATTTCGCATCAAACAGTTGGATGAAACCGAGAAAAATTCTGATAGTGGGATAAATGCAGTATTCCAGGTCACTAATGTTTCCTCTAGGAGTGACAGACATCCCCGAGAATATGAAAATAGATACTATGGGTATTTGAATGATATATTTGAGTGTGACTTTAATTACTTCAAATTAGTTATGTTTGATGTCAAATGGTATATGTTACGAATGCATGAACGCGATGAGAAAAGAACCGTTATTCAACATGCCAATGAATTTTCGATGATTAAAACAATAGTTTTTGAAAGAGGACATGATCACTATGTTTTTCCAAACCAATGTGAACATGTATTTTACTCAAATGTTCTAGGTGAGGGGGATTGGTCATTTGTTGTTAGATACGATACAAGAGGAAGGGTAGTTAAGTATACTCATGTACAAGAAGAATATGATATTGAAGAAGAAGATGATTCGCCAGATCAAACATAGCCGAAATATCATGCAGGGTCAACAGATGAAAAAGACGAAGAAGATCATGATCCAGGTGTAGGAGACAATGCAGTTCTTAATGATGATGATGTAGATGAAAATATGCTCGAAAATGACATTGATGACAATGATGATATCATTAATCCTTTCGACACTGTTTCTGATGCAGGAGAATTACCTTTGAAGTCAAATACACAAGAGTAGAGGCAAAGATATGACATCTCAGCATGGAAGGATTTCAAATCAACATTTAATTCAGAAGTAAATTGAGTTGTTGAGATATTTTGGAAACAAGGTTTTTTTTAATATATCTTATTTGTAAAATTATTATACGACTGTAAGGAGTTGCAGATATAGAGTGTTGGCTCTTATCTTGCAATAAATGATAGTTATTGTAATAGGAGAAGGTAGGTAACCGATAAGACCTGATAGGATAGGTTGCAGTCAGGACAGAGAGAGCTCGTGGAGCCAACCCTTAGATAGTTTGTTGTTGTATTGTAATATATAGAGGGATAGAGAGATTCATAGAGACAAAATAGAGTAGAAGAAAGATGCAGTGAATAACTGCAATATGATGTAATTTGTTTCATGAATGAATAGAACAGACAAAATTGTCCAAATCCTTCGAACTGTGCTCATTTTGATATGTGATTGAATGAATGTTACATTTTGTGTGTGTGTGTTTTAGTTCATTTTGTTCATGTATGATTGTTAAGAGTTAATTGTATGAGTTCATGACGAAACTGGATAAGTTTCAATTATTTCTCTTCTGAAACTCGTATGCGAGGTGTCCATCTCGTACGCAAGGAGTGCGTCGATAGAGTCTCGGGTTGACTCGGAGGAGTTCAGAGAGAACAAACGGAACTTAGACTAGGTGCAAGGAGTGCATAACGTCAAGGAGTGAACAAGCATCGAAGAACCATAACAAAGGAATGCAAGGAGTGCGAGAAGAATTTATTTTCAAGAAATCCTTCGAAATGATTTATCAAAATCCCAAGAGCACAAGGAGTGCATGGGAAATCGAAATATTTAAAGAGATCAAGCTCAGAAGAGATAACGCTTTTCATAAGTGTAGACAAATTCCAAGAGACAAACTCGTAGGAGGAGCAAAGGTCGAGGCCTTTGAACATTTAAAAAATCTCCTAAGTTAGAGGAAGTCAGAAGCTCAGGAGGAGGAGCGACAACAACTGTTGGATCACAATGCAGAGGAACAAAAAATGTCTGATAAAAGTAAGGTGCATGAGCCTTAGCACTTTGCACACGTAGGAGAGTGAACTTGCCAAAGTTCCAAATTCCTGAAGTAATTTGGGACCATCCATCGTCAAGAAGGACAGGTGGCACAATATCCACAACTCCGGAAGTTCGTGGACCGGGAGGAGGTGAAATAGTTGAAGTAGATCCTGACCATTGATCGTCAGGAGACACGTGTCAACAGATCGGTAACTCCAGAGAAATCACTTCAAGAGTTTCAGTTGAGATTTGAAACTCCCGAAGCCTGGAAAGCCAGAGAATACTTGGATCATCAGATCTAGAGGGACACATGGTGACAGATCGTGAGATTCGGGGAGATCACTTCAAGGTTTTAGTTGAAAATTGAAACTCCTAAAGTCTGGATAGCCGGAGAGTTGAAACCGAAGTGAGTCTCAACTGTCATATCCAGAGGACAGGTGGCGTGAATCCGTGGACTCTGGGTAAAGGCCCGAAGAAAATCTCAACCATTTTATTCAAGGGGACACATGAAAAAAATCCGCACACTTTGAGGGAAAGTGAAAGTTGAGAATTGAAAAATACGAAGCTTGAAGACCCAAAGGGATTGTAGTCGTTAGATCAGTGGGAGACATGCGTAAGTAGATTGTCAGCTCTAGATAAAAGAAATTGAGAAAGGAGTTGAGATTTGAGATTTCTGAAGTTTGGAGTCCCGAAATGATCAGAGTCGTTGATTGAAGAGGGAATGTGGCAGAAGATCTATCATTTCGAGAGAAAGCGAGGTTTGAGAGTTAAAAACTCCGAACGTCGAATCACAAAAAAAATCACGACCGTTGATTTGAAAAGGGACATATATGAGCCGTTAGTTCTGAAGGACCATCAATATTGTGATATCGACGGTCACCTTGCATTGCGGGGATGAAAGGTGCTCGAGCTTTAAAAAGTTGAGTGCGGGCCGCAATCGAGACCACGGTATTGGCAAAAGGACACATGGTGGATTTTGGGGAATTGAGGGGAGAAAATAAGTTTGGTTCCAAACCACTCTTGGGCATGCCCACAATCACGTGTTTATGAGAGTTCATCACTCGAGGTCACATCAAGGAGGGGCTTATCAAAAAAGGAGCCAGTGCCCAAACTATGAGATTTCACAATTGCGAAGGGGAAGGTTGTGGGTGCAATAAGACCTGGGCTAGAAAACTGAAAGGGCCTGTGTTTAGATACAGAATGAGACCATCAAGTTTTCAGAGAGTCATTTGACTCAAGAATTAGACATCCTTGACCGGGAGGTCATGTATCCCTAGGGGGGAGTAGGGGGGTTGCACCGAGTGGTATCAGAGATGATATTGAGATTGTTTGCAGACAACAAACAAAAGAGAAAGGATATAAATTGGTATCATTTGTGGTATCAAAAAATTGATTTATGTTTGTAGGCATCATAAGGTCACACAATGGAATCATGCCACCCATAAGGCGTAGAGCAAATGCAGAAATGGAAGAAGAAAAGAGGCGACTCAGAGTGAGGTTGGACACCATGGAAACAACGCAAAGGAGAGAACTAGACACTGGAGATATCAGTGAAGCTAAAAGCAAAGAGATAGAGGTCGAAGAAGATGTAGCAGAGGATGCTGCAGAAGACTGCTTATTGAAATTTGTTTCAAAAATAGAAGCCAGAGCGAAAATAAAGCTACCAATGTATGAAGGCAATTTAGAAGTTGAATAATTGTTGGATTGGGTATGTGTTATGGACAAGTACTTCAATTACAAAGATATCAAAGAAGAAAAGATGCTGAAGCATATAGTGACAAGACTGAAAGGTCATGCAACACTATGGTGGGGCGAACTGCAAGCCGATCACAGATGCAAGGGTAAGAAGAAAATTACAACCTGGGATAGGATGGTAGCCAAGTTGAAAGACAAATTTATCCCAAAGGATTATCATATCAATCTATTCATAAGATTGCAGAACCTGAGATAGAAAATATTATGAGTGAAGGAATACACTAAGGAATTTTACAGACTGAACATCAAGGCTAGATAGAAGGAGAATGAAGATGAAAAAACAGCCAGCTATATCAATGGGATGAGATATGAAATACAAGAGGAGATCAACATGATGTTTGTTAGTAAAGTTGAGGATGCTTGTCAAGCAACCTTGAAATCTTAAGAAAAATTGGCTAGGAAACAAAGCCAACGAAACAAAGGAGGAAATCCAAGTAGAGGTAAGGGAACCAACAAAGAGAAGTTCCAGAAGTTAAAGCATGGAGCTGGAAAACAACATAGTCACCCGGAGAAAGGTGAAATTTATAAGGAAGGACAACATGGAGGAAGAAGATCTTTTCCTAGAGGAAAAGGAAGAGCCATTGGAGGTGAAGTTATATGTTATGCCTGTGGAAAAATAGGGCACAAGTCTTGGGAATGTCCTGAGAGAAAGAAAGAAGGAGGAGGAGAAGCAAACATTTCTGAAGCACACATTTCTGAAGCATATAAGCATGTGTAAGAAGAAGTAGCAGAAGGAGGAAAGAACCTCATGATGAGGAAAGTTCTTATTAAACCAGAGAAGGAGGTAGAGGAACCAGTTCAGTGAACAAGTCTGTTCAGAACTACTTGCAAGACAAAAGACAGAGTTTTCAAGGTGATCATAGACAATGGGAGCACTTACAATCTAGTATCCACAGAGATGGTGGAGAAACTAGAGCTGAAGACAACTGCACATCCAAACCCATACAAGGTATTGTGGTTGCAGAAAGAACATCAAGTAATGGTAAGTCAACAATGCCAAGTTGAATTTAAAATAGGAGGTTATAGGGATGAAATATTATGTGATGTAATTCCTATGGATGTTTGTCATATTTTATTGGGGAGACCATGGTAGTTTGATAGAAAAGTTATGCATGATGGGAGAAAAAATACTTATACCTTAGAAAATAATGGTAGGACACATATGTTGTTGCCAATAGAAGACAAAGAGCAAAAATGGGAAGCTAGTTCAATTATACTTCTCATGAGTAGGAAGGAACTCATGAATGAAGTCAAAAAGGAGAAAGAAATGCAATTTATTGTAGTGAGGAAGCCTAGAGTTATCCCTACAAATAATTTGTGGAAGAGTTTCCTGAAGAAATCCAGAAAATATTAGAAAACTTTGCTAACATAGTAGTGGATGAGTTACCACACTCATTGCCACTGATTAGGAGTATAAACCATCATATTGACCTTATTCCCGGAGTTATTTTACCAAACAAAGAAGCTTATAGGTTGACACCTAGAGAGAATGAGGAAATCAAAAATCAAGTCCAAGGGTTGTTGGATAAATGTTTAGTTAGGGAAAGCCTAAGCCCATGTGCAGTACCAACTGTGTAGAGTCCAAAGAAGGATGGAGGATGGAGAATGTGTACAGATTCCAGAGCCATCAATAAGATCAACATTAGGTATAGATTCCCTTTGCCAAGGATGGATGATTTGATGGATTGTTTGAGTGGGGAAAACTATGTTTCCAAGATAGACTTGAAGAGTGGATATCATCAAATAAGGATGAGAGAGGGAGATGAATGGAGAACAAAATTCAAGACAAATGAAGGATTGTTTCAATGGCTGGTCATGGCATTTGGGTTGATAAATGAACCAAGAACATTTATGAGATTAATGAATGAAGTATTGAAAGTCTTCATAGGAAAATTTGCCATAGTGTATCTGGATGACACTAATCTTCATAAGACAGAGGGAGAACACTTAAAACACTTGACATCAGTGATGAAAAAGTTGCAGTAATAAAAAATGTTGATAAATATGAAGAAAAGATCTTGTATGAAGACATAACTCATATAATTGGGTTTTGTGATCTCTTCGAATGAATTGAAGATGGATCTAGAAAAGGTGAGAGCAATCAGAGAGTGGCCATCACCAAGCAACATATTTGAGGTAAGGAGTTTTCATGGGTTAGCAAGTTTTTATAGAAATTTTATCAAAAATTTCAGTGGTATATGTACACCCATGCTGGACATTGTGAAGAAGAAACAAAAGTCTTTTAGTTGGATAGAGGAAATTGAAAAAAGTTTCAAATTTTTGAAGGAGAATATCACAGAACAACCGATTCTGGTCTTACCAGATTTTCGAAAAACATTTCAAGTGAGATCTGATGCAAGTGGAGTAGTTATTGGAGCAGTCTTGAGTCAGGATAATATGCCATTTTGTTATTTCAGTGAGAAGTTGAATGACACCGAGAGAAAGTATACCACATATGACAAATAATTTTACGCAGTGATTCAATCTTTGAAGAAGTGGAGGCACTATCTAATTCCTAAAGAATTTGTCTTGTACAGTGATAATCAAGCTTTACAGTTTATTACTAGGCAAGAAAAGATGAATCAGAGACATGCTAAATGGGTAGAATTCATGCAGAATTTTACTTTTGTTATTAAACATATTACTGGAACTGCTAACAAAGTTGTAGATGCTTTGAGCATGAGGAGTTTAATTGTACAAGAATTCCAAGTGGATACCTTAGGGTTTGATCACCTCAAGGAAATGTATCAAGAAGATCCAGATTTTAAGGAAGCTAATGAGGCATGTAAGAATCCTTTGTTGGGAGACAGAAGCCCATGGACAAAATATTTGATCCAGGATGGATTATTATTCAAAGGAATCCAACTATGCATACCAAAATGCTCAATGAGAGATAACCTACTGAAAGAGAAACACAATGGAGGTTTAGCTGGACATTTTGGTCATGATAAGACATTTGCATAGCTGCACAATTCGTATTATTGGCCATGCATGGGGACAGACGTGAAAAGGTTTGTGAAAAAATGCAGAATTTGCCAGTATGAAAAAGGAAGGCAACAAAACATTGGTTTGTATAAGCCATTACCAGTTCCAGAAAGGCCATGGGATGCAATTAGTATGGATTTTGTATTGGGATTGCCTAGAACCCAGAAAGGGATTGATTCCATATTTCTTATGGTGGACAGATTTTCAAAAATGACACATTTCATACCATGCCAGAAGACAAATGATGATACACATATAGCCAATTTGTTTTTCAAAGAAGTGGTGAGACTACATGGATTTCCTAGGAGCATAGTCTCAGACAGAGACACCAAATTTGTAGGACACTTTTGGAGGACTCTATGGAAGAGGCTAGGGACAAACTTGTCCTTTAGTTCAACATATCACCCTCAGACAGATGGACAGACTAAAGTAGTAAAAAAGAGTCTAGGAAACTTGTTAAGAAGTTTAGTCACTGAGAAAGGTCGTCAATGGGATCAGATTCTGGCACAAGAAGAATTTGCATTTAATAATTCAGTGAACTGGAGCACAGGAAAAATCCCATTTGAAATTGTGTATGGTATACAACCAAGAGGGATTACAGAGTTAAGAGATCTGAATCAAGATGAGTTCAAAAGTGTTGGAGAAGAATATTTTGCAACATAAATGCATAAACTCCATGACAGAGTCAAAGAGAAGCTACATGACAACAACCAGAAATATAAGAACATAGTTGAGTAGAAGAGGAGAGAAGTTCAATTCAAAGTAGGAGATGAAGTTTTAGCTCATTTGAGAAATGAGAGGTTTCCAAGGGGAACATATAACAAGTTGAAATGAAGAAGATAGGACCATGTAGGATTCTCAGAAAATTTGCAGCCAATGCTTATGAAATTGAATTGCCAGACAATGTTGGGATATCAACAATATTCAATGTTGCAGAACTGTATCCTTACAGGAGAGATGATGCAGGAGAATCAGATGATCAAAAAGAAGTTAAGTGGGAAAAAAAATTTCCCACAATAAAAAAAACTCAGATGGAGAAAATCATTGAAAAAAGAGATGGAAAGAGGACCAAGAGGAAGACATATCCTGAATACTTAGTGAAGTGGAAAGATCATCCAGTGGAAGATTGAAGTTGGGTCACTGAACCTGATATTTTGAAGCATGGAAAAACAGTGCAGGAAATCATGGACATGATTCCATGAATATTTTAACCAGAGGAGTATGATGCAAGAGCATCACCTTCGAAGTCAAAGATGAAAGTGTGGAGGCAAAGATATGACATCTCAGCATGGAAGAATTTCAAATCAACATTTAACTCGGAATTAAATCGAGTTGTTGAGATATTTTGGAAACAATGTTTTTTTAATATATCTTATTTGTAAAAGCCTTATACGACTGTAAGGAGTTGTAGATATAGAGTGTTGGTTCTTATCTGGCAATAAATGATAGTTATTGTAATAGGAGAAGGTAGGTAACCGCTAAGACCTGATAGGATAGGTTACAAATAGGATGAAGAGAGATCAAGGATCCAGTCCTTAGATAGTTTGTTTTTGTATTGTAATAGATAGAGGGATAGAGAGATCAGTAGAGACATAATAGAGTAGAAGAAAGACACAGTGAAGAACTGCAATATGATGTAATTTGTTTCATGAATGAATAGAACAGACAAAATTGTCCAAATCCTTTGGATTGTGTTCATTTTGATATGTGATTGAATGAATGTTACATTCTGTGTGTGTGTTTTATTTCATTTTGTTCATATATGATTGTTAAGAGTTCGTAGGACTTCGTGACAAAACTGGATAAGTTTCAATTATTTCTCTTCTAAAAATCATATGCAAGGTGTGCATCTTGTATGCAAGGATTGCATCGACAGAGTCTCGGGTTGACTCAGAGGAGTTCAGAGAGAACAAAGGGAACTTATACCAGGTGCAAGGAATGCACACCGTCAAGAAGTGACCAAGCGTCGAGGAACCAAAACAGAGGAACACAAGGAGTGCGGGAAGAATTTCTTTTCAAGAAATCCTTCGAACTGAGTTATTGAAATCCCAGGAGCGCAAGGAGTGTGTGGGAAATCAAAATCTTCAAATAGATCAAGCTCAGAAGAGATATCACTTTTCATATTTGCAGACAAAGTCCAAGAGATGAACTCGTAGGAGGAGAAAAGGTCGAGGCCTTTGAACACTTAGAAAATATCCTAAGTCGGAGGAAGTCGGAAGCTAAGGAGGAGGAGCGACAGGAGCCGTTGGATCACAATGCAGAGGACCAACAACCTTCTGATCAAAGTAAGGTGCATGAGCCTTAGCTCTTTGCACACGTAGGAGAGTGAAATTTCCAAAGTTCCAAAGTTCCAAAGTCCCTAAGTAATTTGGGACCGTCCATCGTCAAGGAGGACAGGTGGTGCAAGATCCATAACTCCAGAAGTTCATGGACCAGGAGGAGGTGAAATAGCTAAAGTAGATCCTGACCATTTATTGCCAGGAGACACGTGTCAGCAGATCAGTACCTCCGTAGAAATCACTTCAAGAGTTTCAGTTGAGATTTGAAACTCCCAAAGCCCAAAAATCCAGAGAAGACCTGGACTGTCAGATCTAGAGGGACACGTGGTGATGGATTGTGAGCTCCGGGAAAATCACTTTGAGGGTTTTAGTTGAAAATTGAAACTCTCGAAGCCCGGAGAGCTAAAGAGTTGAAACCAAAGTGAGTATCAACTGTCATATCCAGAGGACAGGTGGCGTGAATTTATGGACTCCGGGTAAAGGCCCAAAGTAAATCTCAACCGTCTTATTCAAGGGGAAATGCGACATAAATACACACACTTTGAGAGAAAGTGAAAGTTGAGAACTAAAAGTCTGAATCCCGAAGACCCGAAGGGATTGTAGCTGTCCTATCGGTGGGAGACACACATCAGTAGATTGTCAGCTCTGGATAAAAGAAATTGGGAAAGGAGTTGAGATTTGAGATTTCTGAAGTCCGGAGTCTTGAAACGATCAGAGTCGTTGATTGAAGAGGGAACGTGGAAGAAGATCTGCCATTTCAGGAGAAAGCGATGTTTGAGAGTTGAAAACTCGAAACGTCGAATAGAGAAACAAATTACGGTCATTGATTTGAAAAGGGATAGATCTAAGTTGTCAGTTTCGAAGCATCGTCAAGATCATGAGATCGACAGTCGCCTCTCATTGTGGGGACATAAGGTGCTCGAGTTTTAAAAAGTTGAGGGAGGGCCACAATCGAGACCACGGTATTGGAAAAAGGACACGTGGTGGATCTTGGTGAATTGTGGGGAGAAAATTAGTTTTCTTCCAAACTAGTCTTGGGCGTGCCCACAATCACATGTTTACGAGAGGTCATTGCCCAAGGTCACATCAAGGAGGGGCTTATCAGAAAAGGATCCAGTGCCCAAAATCAGATATTTCAAAATTGCAAAGGGGAAGGTCGCGGGTGCCATAATATCTACGCCAAAAAACTGAAAGGGCCTTTGTTTAGATACAAAACGAGACCATCAAGGTTTCAGAGAGTTGTTGGAATCAAGAATTGGAGATCCTTGACCGAGAGGTCGTGTAGCCCTACAGGCGAGTAGGGGGGCTGCATTAGTTTCTGAATCAGATGATGATACAAATGTCGAGTTCGATGAAGAATAAGATATAGAATAAGGATGATTATACAGATGTTGAGTTGGATTAGGTTTGTGACTATATATTTTAATTTGTATGAATTATTCTCTCAAAATAATTTACTTATGTCATGGGTTAATTACATGTTTTTATATCCTATGTTACATGTTGTTTAATTATTATGTGAAGTCTGAAGATAGTCTCCTATATACTAAAGTACATGGTAAAATAACAATATCATTTACAAACGCATAATTTCATTTACCTTTAGTAATTTTGTTTTTGTAGTTTCTATGCATGAATCTTACTAGGTTTCTTTCGATTATTTTATATTTTATAGATTGGGTATTGGGTAATTGAGAGTGATGTGAGGGGGAGGGTTAGGGCCATATGAGCTTCCACCTTCATGTGGTTGGACTTTTTTAGTGGAGGATAAATTATTCTTGAAACCAAGAGAAGCTCATTCATTTTTATACCATCATGATCACAGATGTCATCATTGTTGTCATAGTATTGCATCAACGAAGTTTTGATGAACGTGTATGTAATTTCTATAAAATATTTGTTGAAACTATTTGATAACATGGGACTTTTTCCCATGAATTATGCGGCAAGAAGAATGTGAATTTACAAATTACTCAAACATGACTCACACACCCAGTCTATATATCTGATCTCGGCCTCATTTCGTTTGAACCATATCGTTGTGATATTGAAAAATACCTCTTTTTCGTTTATTGTTTAATCAACACCATAAAAATATTCCCTTTCATTAATATATGTGATAATCTGTGTACTGTCGACCGAATTTTAAAAGGAACAACGAAAAGACATTGTACTAGGTCTAGACATGGGGAACAATGACCTGTGAATGGGGCCAACGTTGAAATTTTTTCAAATTGTTTCTGTATGCACTGAAATTTGACATGGATAGACTATTCACATGCCTTAACGATATGGGAGGGTTTATGTACTCAAATTTGACTCACACACCCACTTTCTTCCATCATAAATTCATCATGTAAACCATAAACCCTATTTTTCTTTCAAAGTACATAAATTGGTTGACACAAGTTTTAAGTTTGCATCAACCTTTCTTAATTTTTCTTTTAGGTTCTACATTAATGTATATACAATGTATGTGTGTCATAGTTGTGATGAAAAAATCCCTCTTTTTTGTTCATTATTTAAGAAACACCATAAAAATATTCCCTTGTAGAACTAGATGTGGGACCCTGTGTACTGTCGAACAAATTTTAAAAGGAACAATGAAAAGACATTGTATTGGGACTATACATGGGCAACAATGACCTGTTAATGGGGTCAACGTTGAAATTTTTTCAAATTGTTTCTGTATTTACTGAAATTTGACATAGATAGACTATTCACATGCCTTAACGATATGGGGGGGTTTCTAGACTCAAATTTGACTCACACACCCACTTGTTTCCATCATCAATTCATCATATAAACCATAAACCCTATTTTTCTTTCAAAGTACATAAATTGGTTGACACAATAAAAGCTCATTCATTTTTATACCATCATGATCGTAGATAGACTAGTCACATGCCTTAACGATATGAGAGTATTTTTGGACTCAAATTTGAATCACACACCCACTTGTTTCCATCATCAATTTGACTCCCAAAGACAAATGTTATGGTCTAATTTTTCCAAACTATGCCCTGATTTTTCCAAAATATGAATGGGTTAGTACTAGAGTCAAGCTCAACATGAGGGTCTTCTTTTCCCACTAATTCTGCCAAGCCCATTCTCTTAGATGTGGTTTCTCTAGAATATAGTAGCTAGGGATAGTGGGGAATATCGTTCATGATCCATTCATGCGCGTCACTAATTAGATGATGAGGCATCTGGCTACCTTAAGATAGTCATAGTTACTCTCGTCATTTACCTGCAATTGGTTGAATTTCTTCACTTTGACATGCATAGAAATGGGAATAAATTGTTGGATCATGTTGTCATTGATGCCAATGGTTTGATTGATTGATGTCAAGTGATTGATTGATGCCAAAGGATTGATTGATTGATGATTGATGTAATGTAATATGTATTGTCC
>JZKD02S0581816.1:46891-68190 GCA_000966675.3 Picea glauca | reverse complement strand
CATAAATCACATTGCGTCTTTATAAGGGTTATGGGTTATGGGTAAATGATTTAGAAGTTTAGGGGGTGTATATTGAAGGTCTAGGTTAGGTGATTATTAACAAATTAACCCCTATCATATAATATATAATATAATAATTATTAAATATACATATTAATTATTAAATATATATAATTATAATAGATATTAATTATATATAATAATCCAAACCAAAATCAAAAAATACATTTCAAACCTATGTGCGTGTGAGGAGACCACACAAGGAGATCAGATGAGGAGAACCAAGAAGAGAAGAAGAGGATAGCTAAGGAGAGCCAAGAAGAGAAGAAGAGGAGAGCCAAGGAGAGCCTAGGAGAGCACACCGCGAGGAGATCCTAGGAGAGCACACCGCAAGGAGATACGAGGAGAGCACATCGTGAGTAGCTTCCCAAACCCTGCGATCTACATGGGGGAATGCAAGAGAAGGAGATATAGGGCACTAAATTGGAGGAGACATACATCACAGAGGGAGGACGAGACCGAGATAGAGGGAACATTGTGAGCATGCTTGAGAATGGTGATTGGTTGTTACCATCATTCAATTTTCATTATTGTCCAAATTGATTTGGAAAACCTTCACACTGTAAATAAATCCAATGAATCAAGTTGATGATGTGTGCTCACGTGTGTTTGGGAGGGTGGTTGTTAGCATGCATATTGGTTGTTTACATTATTAGGATTTTCATTCATTCCAAGATTGATAATATCATGTCCTAAAGTTGAATTGTAATTTTTTACATTGGATGATCTCTTAAACTTATCTTGTAATTCAAACAACTTCTTTAAGGTAACAACACATTTTGGAATAGTATCAGTTGTTAATTCATGCATTACTTCATTATTACTTTCTAATTCTTTATCATTCTCATCATCATATATCATTGCAACCTTGAAATTATCCTAATTGGTAAGAAATTCTATGATTTACTCATCACCTTTGAAAAGTCTCCAATTAGTGATATTATATGGGAGTAATTGTTGATAAAGTAGTTCAATAGAAAATCTACTTTTCTTAAAGTCTTCTAATGCGGATAACATAGGGGAAGCAATAGCTAAAGAGTCTGCTACTATATTATAATAACCCATTAGGGTTTTAACACTAATTTGGTTTTCTTTAAAACCATATACATCAAAATAATCCATATCTAGAATAATCAAGTACATGCACATAAGCTAGCAAGTACGCTATATAAGGGGCATGACAAAGACCCATAAAGAACTAGAAACTATACCATTAACCAATTTGCCAACAATGCATAATTTAATACTGAAATATAACATACCTAAACATACAAATTGTGGAAGTCCAAGGTTGAGCCAGTTTCACTGTAGCTCCCACAAAGAATAATATAAAAATATCCCCAAAAACTAGTCTTCAACAAGATCTCACAAACCAATCTTCAATAAATAGGTAATGATGAAGCTCAGTGAGGTAATGAAATCAAAATTCATAACAACTCTCAAGAATAAAAAACCAAAGGTACTCAAGAACATTTTAGTTAGGCTTACGTCGATTCAACTGAGGTATGGTGGAGAGGTTCTTGGAATTGAAACACCTCCAAATCTCATGATTTTTTGGCATGCAGGGATCCTACTACCACCTTATACTAGTGGTCACAATCACAATAGAAGTGGAACCCCCATTCTCGCAAGGAGATTACTTCCATATTCAAATGGTGATAACAACCACAACAACAGTTGGATCCTTCTCCACAAGGATCTGACAACCACCTTTAGTTGGTGATCACAATCACATAGTTGTGGTGTCTTGAAGTTTGGGCCTTAAAAAAATAGTTGTGGTGTCCTACATTTCCTCATGAACCAACTGCTCCCAACAATGAGAAATCCTCTTCTTTTATAATTCCTCTTAATGTAACATCTTCCCAAGATTTGTCTCTTGGCCTTGTTGGACATAATGTCATTAATGTGTTGTCATTGATGTCAAACAGTAGGACGGTATGTAGAGACTAAGTCTCAGGAGGGTTAACGAATTAAGATCAAATCTCAGAAGAGATAATGCAATGATACTCATAAGGTAAAGGCGAATGAAGATCAAAGATCAGAATAGATAACACGATGATACTCAGAAGGGAAAGTACATTGTAGAAACATGATCATATCAAGTTAGGACTGTTAAATATGCAAGCGTCGGATCAACGACAGGGATGGATTGCAGAGAGAAAAAGGAGAATTAAAAAGTGTGTTATTCCCAATCCCGCAATCAGTCTAGACCGTCAGATTACAAGAGAAGGATTGTTGGAGGACTAGTAAATGATTAGATCAAATCGGGACCGTTGATACACAAGTGTCAGATCAACAACATGGATATATTGCGTAGAGCGAACATAGAATTAAAAAATGTGTTATTTCCAATCCTATAATTAGTCTAGACCATCGATCGTCACTCGCCAAATATATCTACGGTTGGCATCAGTTCCACTACCAATGAGCAGTTTTCCATTGCGGAGCTCAACGATAGTTTTAAAATTCATTTTAGTCAGGACCCTACAATCATCCTTGATCATTGATTTGCTTCGAGATCCTTCTCGACCGATGGATCAAGGTGCATGGAAGGATAAGATAATAAAGGAAAAAAGGTTGAGATTTTGAATACCCGAATTCCCAATAGCCATTGGATCACTTTAAGTGGAAGGACTGGATAAGAAAAGAGGAAGATCCAATATTGGATTTAAACCAAGGCAAAGTATCATAACAGATAGATCGATTTGTGGATCTAAGATCATGATCAATGAACAAAATTCATTTTGGGTTACAATTTGTGTGGAGTTTACACTTTGGGGAATATCACTTCAGAAGAACTGGGAAGTGGAGAGATCAAATTGCCCAAAGTCCCGAAGGCTGAAATTCTGAATTCACTCTTAGCCGTCGATCTGAGATACATTTTAGATACTATTCTGATCGTTAGATTAAGGAGAAGAATATGTGCCACATCGGGAGATCTACATCAACAGACCACATCTGCAAGGACACGTGGCAAAGTCAGATAATGACAAGAGTAAAGATGAAATTAACATTTCAGGTACATGTAAATCATGAATCTAAGTGACACGTGGCAGGCACTCGACCTGTTCCATGTCAACAAGTGACATCAGTAAGTTACGTCATTCCGGGAGTTTCACCACCAACAAATGACCAAAGTCTTGAAGTCCCGAAGGCCGAAGTGCCGAGTCGCAAAGGACAAAGTCCCGAAGTCTCGAAGGGATGAAATCACGAAGGACAAAGTCCCGAAGTCTAGAAGGCCGAAGTCCCGAAGTGGACATGAGTCGTCTGATCTAAAGAACTCTTCGGGAGCGTTCTCCAACATTGATCAAGTACAGTGGAAGGATAGCGTAAGTAGAATAGCCGAAGTGCCGACAGTCATCCATCTGATCGAGAGATTAAAATGTGACCGTTGGTTCTGATAAAGTGATCAAGCACTCGTTTGGCCTAACGCATGGTCAACATCATTGGTCATATCGAATAAGAGAAATAAAGGAAAAATATAATATGTAGCTAAATTTGATAAGCCCATGGTTTTGCGTTGTCGTTCATATGAAAATGGTTCGAAGGAAGTGCCTCTATAGAACTTAGTTTCTGCAATAATTTCAGTTATTTGGGATTGAGTTAAAAGATGAAATTGATCCATATCTGTGATCAATTTATGAAAATCCTTCATGGTAAGGTTTGAATAATAAAAAATATTATGGTTAAGTTAAATGAAGAGGTACGATGGTCCAAATGAAAGGACATAATGCATTATATCTCACAACAACTTGTAGATTATATAAATGAGATATAGTGGTGAGAAGAAATGTGTCTCTACGGTCTAAATCAGAACATATATTAAATCACAGAAGTAGAGTGAGATGCAATGAATACATGATACATAAGTTTTACAGATTCAGAAAACAAGGGTGCATGGGTGGTGCAAGGGCAGGTTGGTGCCTACAAGGGAGTTGGTGCTTCCTTATCAGTTGTAGCTAACTAAACAGAGGGTCGAAGCCTCCTACCAGTTGGTGCTGGTGAACAAGGGTGTGGGTGCATCCTGATCAGTTGGTGCTGATCTAAAAGGAAGTACATCTTTCGTCTATGTAACATGTAAAACAAAATTTTGCAGTTAATAGAAAAGTATTTGTGGTTTTCCCGATTGGGTTCCACGATAATTATTGTGTTAATTTTTTTTCATTAACAAAAGAAAAATTGACAAATTATTGAGTCACTGATTCACCCCCCCCCCTCTCAGTGACAGGATATGATCCTTCAATTGGTATCAGAGCGGGTCTCTTCATAAAAGATTTAAATCACTTGAAGAGAAATATACATCACAATGGATCAACAGTTGAAGATGTCATCAAACCCGCCCCCCCCCTATTTGATGGTGAATACTATGTCTTCTTGAGTGTTAGAATGAAAATCTATCTGATGTCCATTGGATTGGAAGTATGGACATTAGTTGAAAAGGGATATGATGTTCCAAAATCCACTCCCATAGAAGAAAATGACAAGAAATTTTTTTGGGAACATGCAAAGGCTTTAAACACACTACAAACTGGTTTGAGTAAGAAAATCCTTGCTCAAGTACTAAACTGTAATAATGAAAAACAACTCTAGGATAAATTGGAAACTATGTATGCAGGAGATTCCAAGGTAAAGAAGGCCAAACTCCAGACTCTCAAAGTACAATATGAAGTTCTAAAAATGAAGGATGAAGAAAATATCTCAGATTACTTCGAAAGAGTTGATAATATTGTTAATGCAATCAGATTTTTGGGAGTAGAAGTGTCAGACAACGAACTAGTTGAAAAAATAGTAAGAACACTACCTATTCTATACAATCCTAAAGTGTCCACTCTTGAAGATTGAGAAAATTTGGATAAACTCACCATGGATGAATTGCATGGAATCTTCATAGCCTATGAGTTAATATTAGGACATGAGAACCTTCCAAAAGGACAAGCAACATTCAAGGTGCTCAAAAAAACAAAAAATCAGAAGAAAAAACCTCAACCCAACCATCATGAAGGATCTAATGTAGAAAAAGCCAATTTTATTAAAAAACTTCATAAAGGATCAGGGAAGTACAAAGGAAATTTGCCTTTCAAATGTTTTAATTGTGGCAAGGTTGGACATTTTTCATCCAAGTGTCCCTATCCCAAGGAGGAACCTGGAGATGAACAAGACAAAAATAAACAATACAAGAAGGAAAAACCCAACTACAAAAAAGGGTTTTACAAAGGGAAAAATAATATTTACTCAAAAGAAGAAAACAACAGTTCATCAGAATCCAGTGACAATGATGATGATGAAGTCCTTTTTATAGGTATTGAAGAACCTAATAAGATAGAAGAAATTGAGCATGAGGAAGAGTCAGAAGATGAAGCAATGGTTAATATGGAAGAAGAACTTTTCAGTGCCTTGGATGAATTAAGAAAATGCAAAACCAGATATAGACAGTTGAAAAGTCTTGTAGTTGAACAAAAGGAAAAACTTGAATAGAAAGAAAACGAGATGGAGAAACTCATGAGCAATCTGAAAAACCAAATCCTAGAAGCAAATAGGGTGGAAGAAAGTATGGAAAGGTCTCTTAAAGAGACACAAATAACCTTTGAAAAGATGGAGGCAAAAATAGTTCATCTGAGAAAATAACTTGATGCAAAACTCATTCAAACAAGATATGAAAATAGCTCTAAAGTATTAGGTAATATTGTTACCACACAAAGAGATTCAAGTAATAAAAATGGAATAGGTTATTATCAAGAATAAAACCAAGTTAACTCAAAATATTATGCAGTTTCTCTCCTAAGTACATTCAAGAAGAAAGATGAAGAGAAGACAAGTAATGATCAGAACTCCAGAGGACTACTTTCACCCATCAAGAAGAAATATAATACAACACCAAAGAAGGTTTATCAAAACAGGTATCCTCACATTTTCTTTGGTTACTACTTTGCATGCTCTAATTTTGGACACAAAGCTATGAATTGTAGAGCATATAGAAGGAAAAATTTGAGGGTTAAGAACTATAACCTTAAAGATAAGCAAACAATAAATCAACTTAAAAGCATAAACTATAACTCCTTTTCACCTCTACAAGAAGGGGATCTATAATTCTTTAGATGTCATAACTATGGACATAAGGCCAGTAGTTGCAGATTAATGGAAGTCTTAGAAAAGCCAAAGTTCATTAGAGAGCAAAAGAATCTTTGGAAAGAAAAAACATCAAAAGAGGAATGTCTCATTGCCTTGAAAGCTCAAGATAAAGAAGATATATGGTATGTTGAAAGTGGGTGCTCAAAACATATGACAGGAAACAAGGACAAGTTTTTAAAATTAAAGAAACAAAAGGGTAAAGTCACATTTGGTGACGAAGCTTCAGGTAACATACTTGGGAAAGACACTGTGAGTTTGGGAAAAGAAAAAGCCAAGGATGTGCTACTTTTTGAAAAACTGAAACCTAGACAATTAAGTGTGAGCGAAATTTGTGATCAGGGGCACATTTTCATCTTTGATTCCCATAAATGTGTGATTAGGAGAGAGGACTCAGGAAAACTAGTAGGTACTACTCCTAGAACTCTCGAGAATGTATATATACTAAATACAAAATTGAATGAGGAGTGTCATATAAATTTAGTAGATGAAAGTTGGCTATGGCATAGAAGGTTGGGGCACATTAAATTTGACAATTTAGTGAAATCCAACAATCTTGGGGTTGTAAGAAACTTGCCAAAGATCATAAAGCCCTCAAATCCTATGTGTAGACACTGTCAACTAGGGAAGCAAACTAGAATAAGGTTAAAAAAAAAAGAATACTCAGCCTCAAATCCTTTAGAGATTGTTCACACCGACCTCTATGGACCTACAAGGACCAATAGTTTGCAAGGAGAGTCCTACTTTATGTTGTTCATTGATGATTTTACTAGAATGGGTTGGGTATGTTTTCTCAAGGAAAAATCAAAAGCACTTAACAAATTCAAAGATTTTAAGACCCTTGTTGAAAACGAAAAGGAGACAAAAATCAAATGTCTTAGATTAGACAATGGTGGTGAGTTCACCTCAAAATAGTTTGATCTCTTCTGTGAAACCCATGGAATAAAACGACAATTCTCTCCTTCCAGAACACCTCAACAAAATGGGATTGTTGAGAGAAGGAATAGAACAGTCTAGGAGGTTGCAAGGACTATGCTCAATGAAGCAAGATTATCTGATGGTTATTGGAGGGAAGCTGTAAGCACAACAATATACATACTGAACATGGTTCAACTCAGGATTAATAGTGATAAGACTCCTTATGAACTATGGTTTGGAAGAACTCCTTCGATAAAATACTTCAAGGTATTTGGAAGTAAGTGCTACATCAAAAGGATTGATGAGAATCTCGGAAAATTTGATGCTAGATATGATGAAGGTATATTTATTGGATATGATTCTACCAAGAAAGCATGCAAATGCTACAATCTTAGATTAGATAAGATTGTTGAGACTACAGATTTCAAGGTGGATGATTTAAAAATGATAAGGATCAAACATCAAGAGACTTTACTTGACAGTGAAGATGAAGATGATGATGAGTCAGTTGGCACACAAGAAGAAGAAGTAGAAGAGAATAAATAAGAAAGGGAAGAGGATGATATGGATACCAATGAATATGAGGAAGATATTCAAGAAGAAGATTTAAGATAAGAATCCCCAAGAAGAGACACAAAGACAACCTCAAGAATGACTCAAAAGAATCATCCCGAAGAACTAATTATTGGAAATAAAAGTGATGGAGTGCACACAAGAAGACAACTTTTGTATCAGATAGAAATAACACTCTTGTCACATATTGAGCCCAAATCAATCAAAAAGGCATGTAAATATGAGAATTGGTTCAATGCTATCAATGAAGAATTGGACCAGATTGAAAAAAATCAAACTTAGGAACTAGTTCCAAGACCAAAAAATAAAAAACATCATTGGAACTAAATTGGTGTATAAAAAAAATGAATGAGAATGGGAAAGTAATCAGGAACAAAGATAGATTGATATGTAAAGGGTATGCTCAGGTTGAAGGAGTAGACTATGAAGACAAATTTTCTCATGCGGCTAGATTAGAGGCAATTAGTATGTTCTTAGCTTTCTCCAGCTGCAAAAAATTTAAAGTATACCAAATGGATGTCAAGTCAGCTTTTCTCAATGGAAAATTAGAAGAGGAAGTCTATTTTGAGCAACCAGAAGGATTCCAATTAACTAACAAAGGAAAATATTTCTGTAAACTAAATAAAGCACTCTATGGGATAAAACAAGCACCCAGAGCATGGTATGCAAGGCTAGATTCTTATTTGCAAAAACAAGGCCTCAAAAGAGGATCAATAGACACCAATCTTTAATGTAAAATTGTTGGTAATAACATGGTTATTGTGGAAGTATATGTTGATGATATTATATTTGGCAGCGATGATGAAAAAATGAGTAAGGAATTTGCTAGGAGGATGCAACAATAATTTGAAATGTCCTTTCTTGGTGAACTGAATTTCTTTCTTGGATTACAAATAATACAGTCCAATAGAGGATTCTTTATCCATCAGTCAAAGTATGTTAAAGATATTCTTAATAAATTTCAGTTAGAGGATTGCAAACCTGTTAGTACACGTATGAAAGTTGGATGCAAACTAAGAAAAGAATATGAGTCCAAATCTATAGATCCAAAACACTACAGATCAATGATTGGGAGTTTACTCTATGTAACAACTTCCAGACCTAATGTCAAGCAAGTTGTTGGGATGGTGGTTAGATTCCAAGCAACACCAAAAGAGAGCCATGTTCAAGCTGTGAAAAGAATCTTTAGGTATTTGAAAGGAACGTCCATAGATCTTGGTTTGTTGTACCCTAGCAAGAATTAATTCACTTTAAAAGCCTATTGAGATGCAGATTGGGAAGGTTGTGTAGATGACATAAAAAGTACAAGTGGAGGAGCATTCTTTTATGAGAATCATTGGTAGTCTGGATAAGCAAGAAACAATCCTCAATTTCTCTGTCTAGCACTGAAGCTGAGTATATTGCAGAAACACAATGTTGCACACAAGTAGAATGGATGAAACAAACCTTACAAGACATAAAAATAGTGTTTGAAGAACCTACTACTATCTACTGTGATAATACAAGCGCTATAAGTCTCTCCAAGAACCCTTTCCAACACTCCAAATCAAAACACATTCCCATAAAATACCACTATTTAAGAGATCAAGCTGAAAATAAGAACATTAAATTGGAATATCTCCCAACACAAGAACAGGTGGTAGATATTCTCACTAAACCCTTAAGCAGAAATGTATTTGAATATCTCAGGAAAAGATTGGGAGTAATCCCTCTTCCAATCTAATCTCTAAAGAAAATAATGCATCAATTGGCACCAATTTAGGGGGAGAAAACAATCAAAGTGATGCAGGAGCATCGTCAGCAAAGCCCACGTGGAGGGACAACTCAATGCCATAGCGTGCCTTTTAAATTAATCATAATCTAAAAGCTGGCGTTTATTCTGCAGATTCGTTTTGAATGGATGATTGAAGAAGAGAAAAAAGCTCGGAAAATGAATGATCGCAAGAAATCTGGGAGTTTCACTCTTAGTATTGAATGTAACGGAACTTGAGTAGTTGTTAGCGGTTACTTTGATAGGAGAGGTAGTCAGAGGGAACCCTAGAGGACCTCTTGTTTATGTAGATGCATGGTATGCCTAAAGGAGGCTGTTGCAAATTAGATAAGAGATTGTTGTGATTTAGTTATCGTTTTCATAGCTGTAGCCATTTACTTTTGAATGAATATAACAAAGGAAAATTGATCCAAATGCATGGAACTGTTATTTTTTGCAATTCCCTGTTATTGTGTTTTCATGAATGAATGAATCTCGTTATGAGTATATGAAATTGTGAAGTGTTTGCATAAATTTCAATTGTTTCTGTTTGTTTGAGCTTGTGCAAGGTGTGCACACAATCCGCAAGGAGTGCGACAACAGAGTCTATTTCGGCTCATAAGCTTAGAAGAGATAGCGTAAAGTTTCCTTTGCAAGGAGTGTAAAGTGATTGCTACAAGTAGTGCACATTCTTCCACAAGAATCCGAACCTTGCGTAAGAATCTGCTACAAGGAGTGCACAGATATGAAATTCAACTAAGTGTCGAAGTGATGCTTTACTAAGTCAAGAGAGAAAAAGACGAGAAAGATCAGGAGAGATAGCGTTGATCTTCATTAGCATAAGTGAAAGGAGTGCACAGGAACAACTCTATGTTGAGTTCAGAGAGAGACAGAGTTATAGAACACTGTGTAAAGAGGAGTCTGTAAGGTGTGCATCGAGCAAGAGGAATGCCAGGAGGGAGAGAAGAATTTATTTTCAAGAAATCCTTCGGATATGAGTGTGAAGAAATCCTAGAAATGCAAGGAGTGCATGGGAAATCAAACTCCTCTAAGGATCAAGCTCAAAAGGGATAACACTTTTCATAAGTGTAGAAGAGACCCAATAGATGGACTCGAAGGAGGAGAAAAGGTCGAAGCCTTTGAATACTTAGAAAATATTCTAAGTGAGAAGAGATCAGAAGATCAAGAGAGAGGGAAACATTGGTTGTTGGATCATATTGCAGAATATCCTTCATTGCGGAAGAAAGAAAAAGTTTGAGATTTGAGAATTCCGAAGTCCGAAATTCTGAAACGACCCCAAGCGTCGATCTGGGAGAGGGATATCTGAATGGTTGGAGGTATATGTTGGTCTTCCATTTAGAAGCACCATCAATATCATGAGATCGACCGTCATCTTGCATTGCAGGGATAGAAGATCTCAAGCTTTACGAAGTCGAGGGCGGGCCACAATCCAAACCACGGTTTTGGAGAAAGGACGTGTGGAGGTTCAAGGTGAATTACAGGATGAAAAGTAGTTTGGTCTCAAAACACCTTTGAGTGTGCCACAATCGCGTGTTTGCGTGAGGTCACCACCCTAGGTCACCCCTAAGGAGGAGCCAAGGAAAAGGGGAGAGTGGAATTGCTAAAGTCATGAAGCGAGTTGGGACTGTCCATCGTTTGGAAGGATGCGTGGTGGAAATCCATCAGTTTCAGGTGAAGGCGCTCCGAGAGGAATGAGCGCACAAAAGTTTGAAACTTCCGAAACATGAAGAGATGAAGTAAGCTTTGTCTGATTCAAGCGGACATGTGGCATAAATCCGCATACTTCGAAGGGAAGTGAAAGTTGAGATTTGAGAATCCCAAAGGCTGAAGTCCCGAAGAAGATGACAACCGTTGATTTGAAAGTGGAAGCATGGCACCAGATCTATAACTCCAGAGGAAAGTAGAGGGAGAAAGCACCGAAGTCCTAAAGAAGATTTAGATTGTTGATTGAGGAGGGAGCTGAGGGATCGTTGATCTGGTTGAGGAGACTAAAGTCCCGAAGTGGGAGCAGAGCCATTGATTTAGAAGGACGCATGGAAGATGATCTGCCATTTCAGAGAAATCTCTCTGGAAGGAAGAGAGACTTGAGAGTTGAAACTCCCCAAGGCTGGAAAGATAGAATCAATCATAGTCGTTTGTTTGGAAGAGAGATACGTGCTGACAGATCATGGAGGTCTGGGAAGGCGCGTGAAATACATGAAAGGAGGATATATAGAATCCGTTGATCACGAATCATCGCCAAAAGAGAGAGATCGACATTTAGGAGAATTGTGGGGCCAGAACATACTTGGATATTAATTTTCCTTGAGTGAGATGCAATTGAAACCATGGTATCGTCGAAGGCATACATGGCGCTTTGTAGTGAATTGCAGGATGAAAAAAGGTTTGACCTAAAACCACCCTCAGACGCACCCGCAATCACATATTTTCGTAAGGTCACAGCCCAGGGCCATATGAAGGAAGGGGCTAATGGAAAAGGAGCTAGATATTGAAACTTGACGTTTCATAAGCATGCTGATAGAGGTCGCAGGTATCACAGGACCTGTGCCTTAGGAGAAAAGGGGGCCTGTGTATAATTGTTTTGGGTTTAATAAGGAGCCTGAAGGGTCGATCCAACTCAGAAGGAAGAAATATCTTAGATCAGGAGGTTGTGTAGCCCCTAGGAGAGTAGGGGGGGGTCTGCATCAAGTGGTATCAGAGTTTAATGTTTTCTTGTAGACATCGGGAAAAAGAGGAAAAGAGATGAAGGAGATAATATGATATCATGAAGAGGTATTAGCATTGATTTGTCCGTAGATTTCAGATGAAGGGGATAGAAAAGACAATCTAACTACACCAAGTAGTATCAAGAATTGAATTGTGTTTGCGTATTGTAGGAAAAGGTGAATAGAAATAATCTAATGACATTAAATGGTGTCAGAAGCTGGAGTTTTCCTGTAGAATAGTGGGTAAAGGAAAAGGGACAGAGTACTGATGCTCTATAAATATTGTTGCAAAATGTGCAACAAATGGTAGATAGCCAGGAGGGCTAAAGAAAAAAAAAATGGCTACTAAAGGCCATGAGCATGGTCGAAGAGGATACCACCAACAGAAGAGTAAAGCATAAATTGACAAGGATCTCATTGATATAAGAGAAAGAATGGAACAACTAACATTGAAGATACAACATGAGACAAAGGTACACTGGAGGTACAAATGGCCTCTGAACATGAAGGTAAAATGGCATGTTCAAAAGTTGTTGGCTAGAAATAACAAGAGTTGAGGAAGTGGATGAGGCATGTTGAAACTGTCAGTGACATAGAGGAGGAAATGATTCACATCTGTGAACCAGAGACTGGGAGAAATCTTAGTGTTGAGGAGGAGAAGAGAACAGTTGAGGATCTCATAAACTACCAGCAGAGCAGAGATGGATTTTCATATTTCCAGGTGGGAAATGAAATTATATCATTGGAGGATCTCATATAATGTCAAGAGGACAGCAGTGGAAATTCATATTGCCAAGTGGGAAATGATATGAGATTAGCAGGAGATCTCATAAATTGCCAGGAGTGCAGAAATGGACTTTCAAGTTGTGAGGTGGGAAATAGAAAGAGATCAATGGAAGGTCTCATATACTGCTAGAGGAGTAGTGATGAAAGTTCTAATTTCTAGGTGGGCAATGAGATGGGATCGATTGATCTCATAGACTGATAGGTGGGCAGAGAGAAGGTGGGAAAGGGAGAAGAGATGAACTCATTTGAGAGTTCATATCAGCAAGGAGTGTTGATGGAAGAATATCAGAGGTGTGTTTTGATCATTGGGGGAATTCAAATATTCCTACCAAATAGTCCAGCAGAGGCTAATACAAGCATTGCACATGAGGAGATAGTGCAACAAGAATCCAAGAAAGAGACCATGGGGACAAGTGATTTTAAAGCTAACTGTGTCTGTGATGCAAGTGCAACAGAGGAAAGATAACCAACAAAGAAAGTCAAAGAGGAGGAGAAGGAGCAGACATTGATGTTTTCCCCAACAGAAAAATAGGAGAATTCAGATGAATTGCTCACTCAATGGGAGAAATATATGAAGATGTTGGAGGATTGGTTGGAAAATCCAAAACCAAAAGATGGCTTCCAAGAGATAGTCATGCAGATTTCAGGAGAAGAGCATTCAACAAAATTGCTCAAAATTTTCAGCTCGGCGGTTGAACAAGAGATGACTGCAACACTGGAGCCTGAAGCAGAAGAGAAAGAAGACAACATAGATTTTGTTGAGTTTTATGAGGAAATGGAGTCCTTGGAGAGGAGGGTAAATATGCGGAGTAGGCATATCCAACATGTCAAATTGGAAACAGGTGGAGGAACATACTATCCTAGGGAGAAACTGGAGGAATTTGGAGTTGAACCAACACAAGAGGAGATGACATAATTTAATCTGTTGGAGGAGGAAGCTGAGCAACAACTCAATGGTGAGATTGCAGAACTGGAGTCTGCAATAGAGTGACCAACTAATTCCACAGGAGATGAATATAACATGAAAGTTCAGATTGATCAGATTGGTGAAGAGGAGAAATAACACACATTTGAATGTGCCCAAAAGATGGAGAAAGAATATCATTCGGTGGAACTGCTCAAAAATTTTAGCCAAGGAGCTGAGCAAGAGATAACTATAGAATATGAACCTACAACAGAGGAGGAAAAAACATATAGCATGGATCTTATTGATCTATGTGAAGATATGGAGGCCCTGGAGAGAAGGGTAAAAATAAAAAAGAATCTTATCCAACAAATCAAGTTGGAAATTGATGGAGAGAAAAGGAAACAGAGCATATTGCAGGGGGAAAACTAGCCAATGGACCAGCTAGACAAAGAAATAGAGGATATAAAGAAATTGATGTTGGAAGTAGCACAAGAAGCAGTCATCAGAGAAGTACGGGAAAAAAGAAAACCTGCAGGAGAAACAAGGAAAAGGAGAAGATGAACAACTCTAAGAGAAAGTATGGGACCCTGGAGGATCTCAACAACATGGAAGAGGGAGCCATGAGTAGGAGCTCATGTTTTTCCTAGAAATGAAGTATGATGCAGGAGCATCGTCAGCAAAGCCCACTTGGAGGGACAACTCAACACCATAACGCACCTTTTAAATTAATTGGAATCTAAAAGCTGGCATTTATTCTACAGATCTATTTTGAATGGATGATTGAAGAAGAGAGAAACAATCGAAAACTGAATGATCGCAAGAGATCTAGGAGTTTCACTCTCAGTATTGAATGTAACGGAGCTTGAGTAGTTGTTAGTGGTTACTTTGATAGGAGAGGTAGTCAGAGGGAACCCTAGAGGACCTCTTGTATGTAGATGCATGGTATGCCTAAAGGAGGCTGTTGCAAATTAGATAGGAGATTGTTGTGATTTAGTTATCATTTTCATAGCTGTAGCCATTTACTTTTGAATGAATATAACAGAGGAAAATTGATCCAAATGCATGTAACTGTTATTGTTTGCAATTCCCTGTTATTGTGTTTTCATGGATGAATGAATCTCGTTACGAGTATATGGAATTGTGAAGTGTTTGCATAAATTTCAATCGTTTCTCTTCATTTGAGCTTGTGCAAGGTGTGCACACAGTCCGCAAGGAGTGTGACGACAGAGTCTATTTTGTCTCATAAGCTTAGAAGAGATAGCATAAACTTTCCTTTGTAAGGAGTGAAAAGTGATTGCTGCAAGTCGTGCACAATTGTCTGCAAGAATTTGAACCTTGCGTAAGAATCTGCTACAAGGAGTGCACAGATATGAAATTCGACTAAGTGTCAAAGTGAATCTTTACTAATTCAAGAGAGTAGAAGACGAGAAATCTCAGGAGAGATAGCATTGATCTTCATCTGTAGAAGTGCAAGGAGTGCATAGGAATAACTCTGTGTTGAGTTCAGAGAGATACAGAGTTATAGAACACTCTATAAAGAGGAGCTCTGCAAGGTGTGCATCGAGCAAGAGGAACGCCAGGAGGGAGAGAAGAATTTATTTTCAATAAATCCTTCAGATATTAGTTTGAAGAAATCCTAGAAACACAAGGAGTGCATGGGAAATCGAACTCATCTAAGGATCAAGCTCAGAAGGGATAACACTTTTCATAAGTGCAGAAGAGACCCAATAGACGAACACAAAGGAGGAGCAAAGGTCGAAGCCCTTCAATACTTAGAAAATGTTCTAATTCAGAAGAGATCAGAAGCTCAGGAGAGAGGGAAATAGTTGTCGTTAGATCACAATGAAAAATATCCTTCATTGCGGAAGAAAGGAAAAGTTTGAGATTTGAGAATTCTGAAGTCCGAAATTTTGAAATGACCTTAGCCGTCGATCTAGGAGAGGGAGATCTCAACCATTGGAGGTAGATCTTGGTCGTCCATTTAGAAGCACTGTCAAGAACGTGAGATCGATGATCACCTCACATTGCGGGGATAGAAGGTGCTCGAGATTTACGAATTTGAGGGTGGGCCGCAATCCAAACCACAGTTTCATAGAAAGGACACGTGGAGGCTCAAGGTGAATTGTGGGATGAAAATTAGTTTGGTCTCAAACCACCTTTGAGCATGCCGCAATCGCGTGTTTGCATGAGGTCACCACCGAAGGTCACCTCTAAGGAGGATCCAAGGAAAAGGGGAGAGTGGAATTGCTAAAGTCCTGAAGTCTTGAAGTGATTTGGGACGGTCCATCTTCTAGAAGGACGCATGGCGAAAATCCATCAGTTTCGAGTGAAGGTGCTCCTAGAGGAACAAGCGCACAAAAGTTTGAAACTTTCGAAACACGAAGAGCTAAGGTAAGTTTCAACTGTCCGATTCAAGTGGACACGTGATAGAAATCTGCATACTTCGTAGGGAAGTGAAATTTGAGATTTGAGAATCCCGAAGGCTGAAGTCCCAAAGCGGACGACAACCGTTGATTTGAAAGTGGACACGTGGCACTAGATATAGAACTCTAGGTATGGAGTACTTCAGAGGAAAGAAGAGGGAGAAATCACCGAAGTCTTGAAGAATATTTTGATCGTTGATTGAGAAGGGAGCTGAAGGAACGTTGATCTGGTTGAGGAGACTAAAGTCCTGAAGCGGGAGCAAAGTCATCGATTTAGAAGGACGTGTGGTAGATGATCTTCCATTTCGGAGAAATATCTTTGGAAGGAAGCAAGAGTTGAGAGTTGAAAATCTCGAAGGCCAGAAAGCCAGAATCAATCGTATATGTTGGTTTTGAAGAGAGATACGTGTCGACAGATCATGGAGGTCTAAGAAGGCACATGAAAGACAGGAAAGGAGGATAGATAGATGTCGTTGATCACGAATCTTCGTTGAAAGTGAGATATAAACGACTAGGAAGAATTACGGGGATAGAACATACTTGGATCTTAATTTTCCTTGAGCGGGCCGCAATTGAAACCATAGTATCGTTGAAGGCATACGTGGTGCTTTGTAGTGAATTGCGGGGCGAAAAGCATGTTAGCCTAAAACCACCCTTGGATGTGCCCACAATTGCATATATTTGTAAGTTCACAGTCCAGGGCCATATGAAGGAAGGGGATAATGAAAAATGAGCTAGCACCTGAAACTTGACGTTTCAGAAGCGTGCATATAGAGGTCGCGGGTATCACAGGACCTGCGCCTTAAGAGAAAAGGGGCCCTGTGTATAATTGTTTTGGGTTCAATAAGGAGCCCGAAGGGTCGATCCGACTCATAAGGAATAAATATATTAGACCGGGAGGTCATGCAGCCCCAAGGAGAGAAGGGGGGTGTCTGCATCACAAAGTCAGGAGGATTTATTCAATTATGAAAAGAAGTATGATTGTACGAGAAGTTACCCGAGTTCATATTCTAGTCATAAGTATACAGACAGACAAATATTTACCATAGGAGAAGAAACCAATTTACCATTGATGTCAAAGGGGGAGAGTAACTTCAGAGGAGAGAAGCATCATCATAGGGGGAGATTGTGTATGAAGTTGGTGTGTTTGCATCAATGACAAAGTGGGAGATTGTTGGACATAGTGTCATTAATGTGTTGTCATTGATGTCAAACAATAGGATGGTATGTAGAGACTAAAGCTCAGGAGGGTTATCAAATGAATATCAAATATTAGAAGAGATAACGCGATGATACTCAGAAGGGAAAGGCGAATGAAGATCAAATCTTAGAATAGATAACGTGATGATACTCAGAAGGGAAAGAACATTGTAGAAACATGATTAGATCAAGTTAGGACTGTTAAATACGCAAGCGCCAGATCAATAGCAGGGATGGATTGCAGAGAGAAAAAGGAGAATTAAAAAGCATGTTATTACCAATCTCTCAATTAGTCTATACCGTCATATTACACGAGAAGGATCGTTGGATGACTACTCAATTATTAGATCAAATCGGGACCGTTGATACGCAAGCATCAGATCAACGACAGGGATAGATCACAAAGAGAGAAAGAAGAATAAAAAAATGTTTTATTTCCAATCCCGCAACTATTCTAGACCGTCGATCATCACCCAACAAATAGATCTACGGTTGGCATTAGTTCCACTACCAATGAACAGTTTTCCATTGCGGAGCTTGACGATAGTTTTAACTGTCATTCTAGTTGGCACCCCGTAATCATCCTTGATCATTGATCTACTTCGAGAGCCTTCTTGACCGATGGATCAAGTTGAGTGGAAGGATAGTATAAGCAAGGCAAAAAGGTTGAGATTTCGAATACCCGAATTCTTGATAGCCGTTGGATCACTTTAAGTGGAAGGATTGGATAAGCAAAGAGGAAGAGTCGTTGGATTTAAACCAAGGGAAAGTAGCATCGTAGATAGATCAAGCTGTGGATCTAAGATCATGATCAACAAACAAAATTCATTTCAAGTTACAATTTGTGTGGAGGTTACACTTTGGGGAATCTCACTTCGAAAGAACTAGGAAGTGGAGAGATAAAATTACCCGATGTCCCGAAGGCCAAAATTTTGAAGTCACTCTTAGTCGTTGATCTAAGATACATTTCAAATACTATTTTTACCGTTAGATCAAGGAGAAGAATATGTGCCACATCAGAAGTTCTACGTCAACAGACCACGTCTACAAGGACACGTGGCACAATCAGATAATTACAAGTATCAAGATGAAATCGACATTTTAGGTAAGTGTAAATCACGAATCTGAGTGACATGTGGCATCCACTCGGCCCATGCCATGTTAACAAGTGAAGTTAGTAAGTTATGTCACTCTGGGAGTTTCACCACCAACAAATGACCAGAGTTCCCAAGTCCCAAAGGCCGAAGTACCGAAGTTGTGAAGGAAAAAGTCCCAAAGGGCCGAAATCGCGAAGGACAAAGTCCTAAAGTCCAGAAGTGGACATGAGTCATTCGATCTAAATAACACTTTGGTAGAATTCTCTAACTTTCATCAAGTACAATGGAAGGTTGCGCAAGTAGAATAGTCGAAGTCCCGAAGTGTCGACAATCGTCCATCTCATCAAGAGATTAAAATGTGACTGTTGATTATGATAAAGTGATCAAGCACTCATTTGTCCTAATGCCTAGTCACCATCGTTGGTCATATAGAATAAGATAAATAAAGGAAAAATATAATACGTAGATAAAGTTGATAATCCCTTGGTTTTGCGTTGTCGATCATATGAAAATGGTTCGAAGGAAGCGCCTCTGCAAAACTCGGTTTCTGCAATAATTGTAGAGATTTGGGATCGAGTTAAAAGATGAAATTGATCCATATCTATGATCAATTTATGAAAAGCCTTCATGGTAAGGTTTGAATAATAAAAAATATTATGGTTAAGTTAAGTGAAGAGGTGCGATGGTCCAGGCGAAAGTACACAATGCGTTATATCTCACACCAGCTTGTAGATTATATAAACGAGATAGAGTGGTGAGAAGAAATGTGCCTCTGTAGTCCGAATCGTAAGAAATATTAAATAAAAAAAGTAGAGCAAGATGCAGTGAAGACATGATACATAAGTTTTCCAGATTCAGAAAATAAGGGTGGTTGGGTGGTGCAAGGGCAGGTTGGTGCCTGCAAGGGATTTGGTGCTTCCTTGTCAGTTGTAGCTGACTAAATAGGGGGTCGAAGCCTCCTACTAGTTGGTGTTGGTGAACAAGGGTGTGGGTGCATCCTGATCAGTTGGTGATGATCTAAAAGGAAGTACATCTTCCGTCTATGTAACATGTAAATTTTTTTTTTGCAGTTAATAGAAAAGTGTTTGTGGTTTTCCCGATTGGGTTCCACAATAAATATTGTGTTAAAATTTTTGTTTGCATTAGCAAAAGAAAAATTGACAAATTATTGAGTCACTGATTCACACCCCCCCCCTCTCAATGACAAGATCTGATCCTTCATGCCTTTCCCTTCTATCATGCAAGGGATAATTTGGGCTTGAGGGTGAATTTACAAGTGTTGAAAATAAGGTAAAAGTGAAATAAAACCATTTCCCCTTATACCCATTTAATCAAGTCAACTTTGGAGGTCACTTTCACAAGTATTTTCTCATTTCCTAGGATTTATAGGAACTAGGATAATATAGTCAGTTTCATTGAGAAAACATCCCTTCCATTGAGTGAATTTCCCAATTGTCCACCTATATCTCCACCTGCAACAATTTATTCCATCCAAGATACCAATTCATGTGTAACATCGTCATCATAATCAATCTCGATAATATGAAATTTAATAGTGGCAAGACATATTGAACATGTATACATCATAACAAGGCATGCATACATCATAAATCATAATATGAATCACATCAAATGGAAGGGTATCCAATGCATGTATACATCATAACAAGGCATCCAACATGTGCTTATATCACAAACCATATAAAAAATAAAGGTATATAATACAAGTATACATCCTAAACAAGCATCCAACATGTGAATATATCATGATATATATCAAAGTAAAGGTATCCAATATATGTATACAACATAACAAGGCATCCAACATGTGAATATATCATGAACCATATCAAGGAAATGTATCTAATACATGTATACATCATAACAAGGCATCCAACATGTTCATATATCATGAACACTATTAAAACAGAACTTGATTTTTACCTTAGGGATAAAAAAATTTGTTATCTTTGAGTCTTTGCATTATATAAATTTAAAAAAAAAAAAAATTCATCTCCGATGAATTTGAAATGCCTTTGTGATTTATTTTTGGAAAAAGAGTGGTTAAAATTTAAACAAACGTATGTTCCAAGCACGTTTTCAAATAATATTTTAAATGAACAGTAATGATAAAACTTAAAGAAATGTTAAATTCATATCGGGATATCGGGATTCCCAGTTTTGAAATAACAATTTTCAATACAAATCAAATAGTGAAACCCCGATCCCCGATTTCTCGATACATTAATCCTTGATTAATCCATCATTTACTTAAATCACATTTAAAAAAGGTTCTAAAACTTTAAGTTAATCTTATCGGGAAATCGCGATTCGCGAGTTTGTGAGAACAAATAAACTTATCATCGTATTCTCCGATTTCCCGATCCCCGATTTCAATTAATTCTTAATTGAGGTTTGAAATTAAGTTAATTACTGTTAAGCGTGATTAGGAGTAACTAATATCATCGGGAAATCACGATTCGTGATTTTGTGAGCAGTAATTTTCATATCATCAATTTTCCCGAAAATCTAATCTAGATTAATTAAGATAATAATAGGATTTCAACTAAATAATACATCGCAATTTCGGCGATCGGGGTTTTACAATGACTTATTTTCTTGACATCGAAAGTTCTGAAACCCCGATGAAAGTGTTCTCAATTCAAATCAAAATTAACGTTAATTAATCACTCTTCAAAACAAAGTTTAATGTTTTAAACTTTTAATAAATGA
>JZKD02S0581816.1:16654-36941 GCA_000966675.3 Picea glauca | reverse complement strand
AGTAAAATTAGTGGATATAGAACACAGGAAACATGATCCATATCAAATTATCAATCGGCATGTTACACAATGTGGATTGAAAGCATATGAACATGAAGATTCATTTTATGATGATGTTTTCAGAAATGCTAAGTCATATGAGGAAGTTCAGAGCAGAGCGCAAACCCTGTCACCTGATGCACAGGTGGGGTTTGCATCCTTTCAAAAAAATAGAAGATAGTGTTTGCCAAAGATTTTGCAGGGCGAAGTGGAAACATCAGAACAAGTGCCAGAAACCATTCCTCCAGGTTTAGAAACCATTATTCAGTATGATATAAGTGTTAAAGGTAAATTGAAAGATTCTGAGATTCCTCCCGAGGATCCAGAAAGTTCCCAGATCAAGGAAACACAAACAGAAAAGGGAAAAGGAGCAGAGACAAATCCAATAAACCTCGATGATATTCCAGAAACAGTTGGGGGAACAGCTTCACAAGAACTTGGGAGTCCCATTACAGCGTTAACCCCACTTCAAGCTACTTTTGGGAACCCTCACGAAGGAATTCTGTACGTGAGTGACTTAGAACCAATTAGCAGAGATGAAATACCTTCATCGGATTATTTTTTCAGCAAAAAACAGAGAGCTGTGTTGAAACAGGAATTACATCCTGTAGGAGAAAGAACAGTTAAAAAACACAAAATTATTATTGATGGGAAAAAGCTAAAAGAAAGTGAATTTGCTACAGAGTTAGCAGGGACTATGGGGGCCATAGCATCGGCCAATATGTACTCCATAGGAAATTTAATCACTATGATTGAGCAGAAAGACCAAGAAATTACACAGCTACAGGATAGGTTGAAAGAAAATGAAAAAATAATCAGTTGGGGAATACAAAAAGGTCTTGAGCAAGCCAGACTAAAAGATATCTAGGAAATTCAAAATCTAAATGAAACTCTAGATGAGGCAAAGAATATGATACAGGTAACTCAGGACCAAGTACAGCAGCTCGGGAACGAAAATAAATCTCTGCAAAATAAAATCATTTCCATTGCCAATCAAGTGATTGAAATAGATCAGTTCAAGAACAAAGCATCAGAGATATATGTAAGTATTGAGGAAGAACAATAAAAATTTTTCTGTAATCTGGAAATCATCCAGAGTTATTTTCAAGAATCTGAGAAATCTATGGACAAGACAGTACAAAAGGAAAGGGAAGCTAAAGCGGCAAGAAATTCTTTCCAAAAGATAATAACTGCGTTACAAAAGGAAGAAACTGGAAAATCACAGAATTTATCCATTTCAAAGCAGTTGAAAGGAGATGCAATGGTAAAGGTTCGGGAAACAAACTTGGAAGGTTACAAAAGAATTACAAAAGGGGTCAACGAAGATTGCAAGAAGATTTTTGATTTCATTGAAAAAGAATCAACACATGTCAGAACAGAGGGCTTCTCCGATTCATTAGGAGAAATCGACATTAACATGTGTCAACTGAAGACAAAGTAGGAACTGGAAGAGAAGAAAGATGAAATCTCGAATATCAAAATGGTCAATATGGCAGAAATTGAGAAGTTAATGATAACTTCCAGTTCAAGATTGGAAAAAGTTAAGTCCACAGGGAAAACAATTGCAAACCAGTTGCCAGAACTACAAAGAAGTTTCTTCTCATTTGAAGCAAACGAGATGCCTGAGGCTCCTAAGGCCTTAGTGAAATTTTTAGAAAAACATGTTCAAGCGACTGAAGTAGATAAAGAAAGCTCTTCGACTCAAAGTTGAAACTTTGTAAATATTTCTATTTTTAGAATTTTGTAATAAATTGTTAACGGTTGGCAATAGTTTATGCAACCGAAAGATTAGGAAGTTGGTTAGTTACCAACGAAAGTTTTGGACATAAATGTATAAATATAATTTCGAAAGGCTGAAACAGGGCTTCAAAATTTTTGGGAGAAGGCCGATTATTGTACTACCAGTTTTAAAGTTTATAAAATTTAAATTCGCAACAAGATTCTGGATCCTGTAATTCGTGACTATGTTCTTTCCCTTGTCTATTTTCATCTTTTAAATATTCCTCTTAATGTATGTTTCTAGCAAATAAATCAATTGGAAATTATAGGCAATTGTTGTTTCTGGTGTCTGATTGGTTTGGATGTTGAATGTGTTACAGTTTTTCCTTTGAGATTGCTTCTGTGATCTTAAGACCTGTAACCTTCTGTTCCTTAATGTTTTCTTTTGTTAGAAATTCTCTGTCTCATTCATTATTGTTAACGGAAATATAAGATTGTTTCCAGATTAAAGCCTTATATTTCTTTCTGTTATGTTTCAATGTTTACAAATTCAAAATTGTCACAAACCAGGAAACGGCCTTGATTGTGTCTTTACTTTTCTGTTTTAGGTTTTAAAGTTGTTTCTTTAACATCTTCTCCAAAATTTTGAAGTAACAAATCATTTAAAAAAAAACCTCCTTTATAAACATATAAAATCCTATTACCCATGACAGTCCCCAACGGTAGACAACCGAGCATAGAACCTGGTCTACAAGATCAAACTAGCATTGCATTAAACCTATTTAACACCATATTACAAACTGCAACAAATAGGCCCGAGTTAGAAAGATCGTGGGCTGCAATCGAACGTGACATAACCATCCAGGAACAACGTGAAGCAAGACAAAGACAATTGAGAAACTGAATCTGATCTAGTTTTTCTTTGTTTCTTTGTTTTAAAAGTATTATCAAATTTGGATGCCTTGACGGTGTGTTTTAGAGCCTTAAAATACAAACTCAGGAACAACAGACACTATCAAAATAGAGGTATCCAATACACACATATACCATAACAAGGAATTCAACACGTACATATATCATGAACCATATGAAGGGAAAGGTATCCAATATAGGTATACATCTTAACAAGGAATCCAACATGTGAATTTATCATGAACTATATAAAAGGAAAGGTATCCAATGCATGCACACATCATTGATCATATTAGAACAAGGAAAATTTATATTAAATCATCATCAAAGGTCATCATTACTTCATATTTGATAATAAGAGTGCCAATGCTTCATGTAGTAACTTCATTGATATCCATAGAATCAACATATTAACATGCATATATAGCTTTAACCATACTCTCATGCTAACCATCCTTCAATAATTACCAATGGCCATTACTAGAAAAAAAAATGATGTCATTAATTGATTAATAAATATTAGTACTCCTCATAAACTAGGAAATCACATAGATGTCAAGGTTCATCATACTCAGTCCTTCCTAGAATTAAGAACAAGGAGATGGTTATTATGAAACACCATCTCCTATTCCTCAGACTAAAACATCAATGCATCATAACACCTTGATCATATTAACATCACATCAAAATACAAATTACGCATTGTAATTCGTCAAGGGTATATTCATTACGTCACACATATGTTTCAAGGCAAGTAAATATCCCATAAGGGATCATACAAAAATTAAGAGTTCACCTTACTATATAACACACTCATGGTCTAGAAAGAAGGTAACTAGCACATAATAAAAACCTTAATAATTACTAGAAGGAGAGATAACACATACCAATGTGAAATTCATCAACAACTAGCCATCAAGGGAAACCTCAACCTTTATCCATGGAGGATGATGCTTGTAATCATTGGCTAGCAATGCTCAATGAATATTCAAATCATCCATAAATAATGATAGCATCTACTATCATAGACAATCAAGAATCTTGCACAATACCCACACACACACCTTGGGGTGTTACAATTTCCCCCTCTCAATAGGGCCATGGCCTCAGACCTAATTCAATATTATGTAACCAAGTATAAAAAAATTATTTATTTTTAGATTCCCAAATCACACATCATCTTCTTCAATCATAATATTGTCATTGTCAATAAACCCATGTTATGATAATGACTCTTGCTACTATTTATTACCATCCCCATCATCAAGATCACAAAAATACATCAATATCATCCATATCCTCAATATCCATAATGTATATTTTTCAAATCATCATGACCATAGTTGAATGACAATATTATTGTCAATTTATTATAAAGTCACAGAGATAGAATTTTTTATGTCTTGAGCATTGATTTCAACTACTAATCCATAATCTTGCATTACTAACTAATCATCCATATTAAGTGATCTTAGAATTATTAGTGCAACACTAATATGTGGTATTGCCAACAATGATCTCCCAAGTCCATCATTGGGGGATAAGAAACATCTTCAAACTCAACCAAGTTCTGGCCGCCAATTCCCTCTGGCGCGCATTGAATTCTAGTGGAATTTGGAGTGTTGTCATTAAATAAAAATACTTACCATATATCTTTGTCTCTTCCTAACTTCGATCTTGATCCCCACACACAAGGAATGCTTCATGGATTTGGAGGAATCTTTCAAATTTGACACACTGGATCACAAGCTGGCTCTGCTTGAAGCTGGGCTCCGACCACTCCATCATAATTGGTAGGGACTACATACTTGGACTCGGCCAAGCATCCCTCCTATCTCCAAAACTAATTTCACATTTAAAATTAAAAAATACCTGCTATCTTTTTCAAGCCCAACATTTCAACGATCTCGGTACCTCGACAGTAGGATGAAAATCCTATAGTGAACTGGATCTACCAACTGATTTGGCAACATAGTGAAAAAAATTTTTCCTGGATCTTACTCGCATGGGCATATTACTACATGATGTGGAGAATCAAATGTTGTGGGTTGGAGGGGACAATTCAGGCCATTTATCAGTCAAAAACTTGTATACTGCCATTGCTAACACAACCTGGAAAAACAACATTTATGGATGGTGCAAACAACTTTGGAAATGGAAATTACCACTTAATATTAAGCTCTTTACCTGGATTACTGTCGAAAACAAAATCCCCACCTGGGATAACCTTCAAAGAAAAGGTTTGGCTGGCCCAAATACCTGCCAACTTTGCTACAGTGATGAAGAGACAGTCTGCCATCTTTTTACTCAGTGCCACTTCACCCGCCTTGTCTGGGACAGTCTCACACTGGAAAACCACTTAAACATTTCCTGGATTGGGACCTCCATCTCTAATTTCTTTGATCATTGGACATCCAATGAGAACTATTACAGGCTACTTCCTCCATTGGTCAATTGGTTTATTTGGATGGCTAGAAACTTTAAAATATTTGAAAATAATCCACCCTCTTTTAATGTTGTTTCTTATAAATCTCTTGGCCTGTTTCAAAACTAGAAAGACATACACCCAGACTTTGTGAAAAAAAAGACATTAGTCAGCCCTCTTGTCTCAAAGGATACTCCTACGGGGTGGTTCAATGGTGCAACACAACACAGTGTCACTTTGAGTGGCACATGTGGACTGATTAAAATCAGTAATAACACTATTTACATATGGACTCTTTGTTGTGGCCCAAACACCAACACAAGGGAAGAACTATTGGGTGCCTAGGCTACACTTCACTTAGCCTCCAAACTAAACATCGAAAAAATTCTTTTGATTGGAGACTCCAAAGTTATCATTGATTGATTGAATCACCAAGGAAATCTTCAAACTATCACACTCTTGGCCTTGAAAGATAGAATCAGATTTTTAAAATTCCACTTCAAGGATGTTTCTTTCTCACATTCCTCCTGAGAGTTCAACAGGGAAGCGAACCTGCTATCAAAGACAACATTACAGAGAAAAGTAGGTTTTCTCACATACAACCATTGGCTGGATGGTCATGAGGGCCCCAATCATGCTATCAAAATATTTTAGGATTGAATGCTACAGTTTTTCCGACGGATTTCAATATATTAAAAAAAAATATTCTTAAACTTCACAGCAACAAACTCTTGTATATTCCTCATAACTCCTTTTCTCATTTCTAAAGACTTGTAGTAAGTTCTTAAATTTTTCTCTTCATAGCTTTGATATTTTTCCATCTATTTGGCTAGTAGACCATTTGTAGGAAAAAGATATACTTGTCAGTGGTATCCCTCCACTTATGTATCTTGATGCGAGAACACATTATATTTCAAATATAATTGAGTAATTTTTTCTGCTGGAAAAAAAAGTCCATCATTAATTTAATTTTCAGACATTTCCCTCTCAATCCAATCATTTCTTTCATTAGTTGTCAACATTATAGGATTCATCCTATGTCAAATCATTTGCATTAATACCACCAAATCTTTACCAATGGATAACATCATCATCAAATACAATGTTAATCAACTAATTCCATTGAGAGAATTAATAACCTTGGTTTATGAGAAGCATAGTCATATATTCACTAACACCATAAAGGACATCAAATTAACAACATTAATGTCAACATATTACTCTAAAATTGATCATCTGTAGTATCATTGGTTCATCCTTGACATAGTCAATTTCATTAGATCATCACCAATCCAACCACATCATTATCGAGCATTAAATTTCTACAAAAATTATTGACATCATGCATCATCCATTACATTTTATGTCAACTATCACCATCAGACCTCAACTTGATTACAGATCATTGCCAATCAAAGTATTTTAATTCATCTTTATTACTATGGTAATATCAATTAGCATTGATGAAGTCATTTGATCGATTATCATCAATACCTACCTGCATTGTTGTCTTTCCACTTAATCAAGTCACCATCAACCTAATCATGTTATCTACATTACCCCAAGTCATAAACTTAATGTCATATGATTGTTAAGGATAATTATCCTCCCACTATATATTAGTTGGGGATCTCATGACTCCATCACAGGTCTTCATGAGCACTAAATGTTGAAGGCTCGATACTCATCACACCTATACTTATAGGAAAAAATTCTAAATTTTCCCAAGGCTATGATTTATCTACTATGACTATTAAGTAAAATAATATGAAAACCATCAAGGTAAAAAAGTTCGTAAAAAGTAAATTTTGACACTCAACTTGAACTCAAAATTATTTAAGGGAAGTTAAAACTAAAACTTAATGGTTAACTTGAAGGAAAATCATGTAGTAGCAATACATTTAAATTTAGATTCTATACAAAATATATGGAAGGAATTCATCGATCAAGATCATTGCAATTGCTATGATGACCAAATTCTATAATAATAATAGATTTGGCATTTACTAGGTATAGTTTCTACCATGGAAGATTTAAAAAAAAAAAAAAAAGGAAACTCAACAAATAAAAAATTTCATTATGCAAAGAATGTTTTGTCAACCAAGGGGATTATCATTAGTTTACAAGGCAAGTCAAAGGCCTTTGTTGCCACAATGTACTCTAGGATACAATGTACTCTAGGTTATTTTGGGTCAAGGGATGCAATGTATGCCATCATTTCTGTTTTCTTATGTTGTTTTTGTTGTACATGACAAACCATTCCATTTCCAAGTGAAACAAGTGTTGCATGGCAACGTAGTCCCTGTCAGGTTGGAATGGGAATAAATACACTGCTATGGCATGACCGAGGAGAAATAGAAACACAAAATAGCAGAGACATGTGGGAAGCAACTTGAAGTACATGTGGTATCCATGTAGAGGATGACTCATGCCATTGTGTCACATGCTACCCATAAGACATTGGGCTGGTAGATGACCCCCAAAGAACATCCCGAATTAGTTAATAATATTATTATATTAATATGTGGTTAATATGTGAATGAGGATGACAACCCTACTGCATTTTTTATAGATGTGATACTCCAGTAATATAATAAACATTAATATAATAAAAATTCAAATATAATGAACATAGATGTGATACTCTTGTTTTTTATAGAATCACACACACTAAACATTCAAATATAATAAACACAATTTCCTGAAATCCAACATAGTTGAAGAAAACAAATCCAGCATTCTGAAAGTAGCAGACAAGGAATTGTCGAAATTGTTCTCTAATTAGTTTTCTTTGAAATTTATCAAAAATTAATAATGTTTTTTACATATTTCTGGAATTTGTTACATATTTTTGGAAATTTAAATGTGTTTGTCATATAGACTGGGATTGGGGCTCCCGCGGACCATAAAATAAATAAGTACAATAAATAGGAATGTAGAAAGAAGAATTGTGCGACGGTAGAGAGGAAGACTTGAAAAGAAGAAATTGGAATTTATGAGTCTTTGTTTAGAGATTTCTATTTAAAGAGGTAGAATAATTGGATTGATAAAGAAAGAAAGATGTGATCAGTGTAGACTTACCATGAAGCTGATGCCTTTTTGTTTCTCTCGTCGACAACGGCTGGAATCGTGCCAACGGGTTGTTTCCCTTCGTCAATGATCTTGTCCATTCTCCTTTGGAGTCATTATTCAATGTAGATTCTCATGGGTGCCACATTGATTTCATCCCGGATTTCTATGTTGAAAAACTCATTTTCTAATTTCCTTAGATCCATAGAAATACTATGCAGAGCCTATTCAATTTCTTCATTGTGTGCCGAATAGTCCACTAGCTATTTCTCGACGTCATCTTGACCATATTCAAGGATGTCGTAAAACTTTTCTAAAGACAACCCCTTTAAAATATGAACTTGTTCATCGAAGGCTTGCTTGGTTAAGGACAACGATTTGAGGATTAATTTTGGGTCTTGAACCTCATTGGTACGTCTGGCTAAGTCTATTTGGGTCAGGTTTCTGAATAATTATTTTTTCTCTGATATGGCTTGTTCACATGATTCGACAATGAGCTACAGGTTTTGAACTTTCTCTTTCCTGGATGCTTTTAATTGTTTGATCCGGTTTGGGGAGGGGAGATCCTCTTGTCTTATTTTTAGATCTGAGATGTTTATGACATGGTTGGGAAAAGGGGTCACCATCTGTAGATAGAAAATTTCTTCATTTTAAAAATTCGTTTGCAAATGTTCGTGCAGATAATTTTCCCTCGTTCGAAAGGACGTTGTATTTTGTGATGTTTACCAGCCTTTAGTAATTAGCTGCATTATTTTCTTGATATTCGTCTCTACATAGCCTCTACAGGATGTGAGGAGGCTGGAGGATCCTTTTAACTTGGTTGCAGGGGTGGCAGACACGGTTTTTTCTAAAGGAATGGCAAACATCGGGTAGGAATCAAATCCTCCTCCAATTCCTTGATTCAACTGTTTATTCTAGGATTCTCCGCTTCAATTCCTTCAATGGAATCATCAAGAGCATCTGCAGTTGCACGGTGAAATTGGTATATTTGGGACAGATACATTTTCCTAAAGTTAATCTCTGAACGATATTTCCCTTTATTATTTGTTACATCTCTCTTTTCAATAATTAAATTTTTAGATTGGTTGTCAAAAACAACGCTCTGGAATACGAAGGATTCATCTTCGTCAAAAATGTATGTCTCATCTATTTCCATTGTCAAACTATGGTGCATCACGTCTGCGGGTGGATCAACTTTGCAGAACATGTCATCCACAAAAGTTTCAAGTTGCATGTCCTCACTTTCAGTTTCGGGCTCTTCCACCTGCCCTACAATGTTTTTTCTCTTCTTCCTTAGGGGAAGCTTGTGAGAACTATCAATTTTTCTGCGAGGAGGGTTCTTATCTCCTCCTCCATTTGAAGATTTATGGGTTTCTTTCTTACTGGGGTGGGTCGTTGAAGCGATGCCCTGTGATTTTTTGCTCTTGGGAGTGTTGTTCGGGGACTAGACACTCTTCTCACCAGAGCCTTTTCCCTATTGTCTATACAATTCAGTTGCGCTTTGCAATGTCTCTACGTCGCCATCGTCAAGAGAAGGAGTGTTGTCATCACTGTATCTATCTTCGGTCAGGCGTCTATGGATAAAAGAGTTGATAAAGCCAACTGAAAGTAAACGTTCTCGAAAAATACCATTAGGGTCGAACCCTCTTAGCCTTTCAACATATTTTAGGTTGAAGTTCTTTAACTGGCCTACGAATTCGTGAATCTTGTTGACATTTTTAAACACAAAGTCCCCGACTTTCTAGGGAAGATGAATGAACTGTTTTTTTCTCTTTCCATGGAAAAAATGCAACCAGTAGTTGTATTGACTTGTTATTTCTACAACAAACATCTTGTCCATGATGTGACATGGAAGGAAAGCAGGATTTTTCTTGGACTCTGGAGCCAAATATCGTTATTACACTGCAATTTTCCTTTCGTTCAAGTGTCCCCTTCCTTTCCAAAAACTTGGTTGCCTGGACAGACATCCGGGGAGCATCCTTTCCTAGCAATAATTTTTTGAAAAATGAGACAAAGTCATTAAAAACCTCATGAAAAAAATGGGAGGCCTTGTGCCTCCATAAGGCCTGGTCCTAGAATGTTACTGGGTCGAATTCATAGTTTATTTTCTTGGACAAAGACAATTTTGGAAACGAACAGCAATGTGCTATTGCGAAAATCAAGTAGGATGAAATATAAAATTTATTCTCTTCTTTGAATCATGACAGTTGGGAATATATTTCAATGGAAATTAGGTTCCCCCAATCAAAAATGAATTTTTCCTTGACTATGAAGTACAAAATATAAATAACTATGTGGGAAATTCTTGCCATGGATTCCTGTCCCATTATTCTTGTAAACAACCAAGCAATTTCCCGAAATGGATTTCTAGAAGAACCGACCTACAACTTTGTGATATATTCAGGAATTGTTGTCGGGTCTTCAAAGAAATCGAGTAAGAGGCCCAACCCGTTATCATGTTTTTCTAGGAGATGCTTGCAGTCTTGTCCTCTGAATGTCAATGTTGGCTCCGAAAATATTAACATCTTGCGGAAGATCTGAGGTGACAAAGAAACAAGAGAATGGTCATGCAGTGGAATAATTCTTTGGCTTGAAATATATTTTTTGGCGCACCAAGAGACCACCTCCTTACAGTCAAAAACCTCAAGGATGCATCTTGCATGAGAAATTCCATAGGTCCAAATCACTTTGTTCTGGGTGGAACGGGATGAACAATAAGAGTATGCCCTGGACCACTGGAAGTTCTGCTCCTCACATCCAAAGATATTCACTGTATCTCCACAGAACTGTTTTCGAGCTACTGCGATAAGTTTACGAGAACGTTTGTTTTCTCCAGACAATGTTTGAAATGAAGAGTTGGAAGAGATAATATAACCCTCCACAAATCTTGGTCCAATGTGTGTGAATGGGATATCTCCTTGAGCCTTTGGCTCATTAATGACAATATCGACCACTATTGCATGATGCGTTGTTAGCATTAAATAATAGTAATTGCATACCTGTAAGTGCGAAGATGGAGGGTATAGAAAAGAGAAATCAAGGATTAGATATTTCGTGAACGCGCCAATGCAATGACCCGTGTGAGATGAACAATCGGAATGGATAATATAATTATCCACAGATCTTGGTTCAATGCGCATCAATGGGAGATCTCCTTGAGAATTTCTCTCATTAATGGCAATGTTGACAATTCCTGCATGATGAGATGTTAGCATGAAAGGTTACTAATTTCATATTTAAAATAAGTATGAAGGTTGTGAGGACGGGAAAGAGAAATTGAGTGTATAATTGTCAAAAACGGTTAGGTGGGCTTCAAAATAGGGTTACAAGGTACAACCACTAGAGGTTATGGCCCAAGGGTCACACTGTATGTATCATAAATTTTTGAGTGCAAAACACATAACACAGAAGAGGGCATGATGGGACAGCCCAGAGGCCAATTTGTATATCCCAAAACTCTGGGTACTGTTTGCAGGCCACAAAACAATGGAAGCGCAATTGTGACTCTGCTTGTTCGGGAACCCACAATTGAAAAAGTGGGTTAAGTATGGAATAGGAAAATGGTTGGCCGGACTTGTTTTTGCTAATATATTGAAATTTTTAATAGATATCCCATTACCTGGCAAGATATTTTATCAATGTTTATGGGAAAGTTCTGTAGTGATAGTCATTGTGACTATCTCGTCGAGAATTTTTCTTTATAATGACGACATGCATGGTTGTTGCATGATGAAATGTTAGCATTAAACCTTCATCGTTGCATACTTTGAAAGAAGTGCGAAGGTGGCGGGCACAATAAACAGTGACAAAGAATTGGATATTTCATGAACTCACCAACCCGAGGATCCACGAAAGAGATTCCATGAAATGGGTAAGTACAAAAAGTGGTCGGACAAGATTCAAAATAGGGTGACAATGGTTCCCTAGGAGATGTGACTTCTTGAGGGTCAAATTGTATGTCTTGGAAATTTTGAATGCAAAATGTGTACCATGAAAGAGGGGATGATGTGGGAGTCTAACGATCAATTTGTATATGGCAGAAGTGTGAGAGATCTCCTTGAACCTTTCTCTCATTAATGACACGTTTAATGTTCCTGCATGACGAAGTGTTAACATTAAATCTTACTGATTACATATCCATAATGAAGCATGAAGGTGGTGGGGACAAGGAACAACAATTAAGGAATGGCTAATTATCGAAAGAAGTTGGTCAGGTTTCAAAATAGGGCTACAAGATACAACCAGCAGAGGTGAGGGCCCGAGGGGAAAATTGTATCTCTCGGAAGTGTTGACCACAGAATGCATAACACAGAAGAGGTCATGATGGTACATTCCTATGGAGAAATTTCTTATCGCAGAACTCCGGGTACCGTTTTCTAGTCGCAAAACATTGGAAACAAAGTCCTGAGCCTGCCAGTCTAGGAACCAACAATCGAAAAAGTGTATAAGTATGGAATAGGGAAACGGTAAGCTGGATTTGATAGACAGTGGTTGTAGCATGTGCAACCATGGAAATCTACCACGTCATGAAAATACAACCAATTTGTGGCTAAGTATTGAAAGGAACGATGGATGGTCGGCCTCAGGAAGGGGCATTCCAGTGGAGAAATTGTATATCGCGAAACTCTGGGTACTGTTTCCAATTCATGGAAGATTCAAAACACAATTTTGAGCCCGTTAGTCCAGGAACCCGCAATTGAAAAAGTGTCTAAGTATGGAATAGGGAAATAGTATCCTGAACTTGTTTCAAAATAGGGTGACAAGGTTTCCGCAGAAGTCGTGAGGCCCCAACGATCAAATTGTATCGTTCAGAACATTTGAATGCATAATGTGTAACACGAAAGAGGGGACAATGTGGGAGTCTGATAGTCAATTTGTATATCGCGGAGGTCCGGGTGTTGTTTGTAGGTCACCAAACAATACAAGGATGGAAGGGAGCCATAAATGGTTTGAAACTTTTATGAACCCGGGTAAGGTGAAGCTTGTGAGTTGGAGGAGCCCGGGGTGGAATTTTAGATCACAAATTTTTTTGGGTGGAGGATGTATATCACAGAACAAGTGGAAAATTTTTGCTAATTATATAAAGGAACGACGGTGGTTCTGAGTATTGTAAATGGCGGTTTAATGTGTGTTAGTGGTGCCAATTGTTTCATACCAATATGTTCAGTTGTCACTAGTAAAACCATAATTAATGTGCATTGGGAAGGGCACAAAGGTAGTGGGGATGGAAGGCAACAATAAATGCTTTGAAAATTTTTTGAACCTCGGTAGAGTGAAGCTTACGAGTTTTTGAGTGCAAGATGTATATCACGGAACAAGCAGCAACAGAGTTTGAAAGCACCAGCCCCAACAACCACGACCATAATGAATGAAGGAATGAAAGGAAAGGAATGAAGGTCGGTCGGACTCATCATGTGAGGATATATATGGAAATATGACTAAGTATATAACCAGAAAGGGATAATAGACGGGAAGAAGAAAAGGGAAAAAGGGCTAAGTATCTCACATAACAACATCTATTGTTTGTTTATTAATGCCAATCTTTTCGAGTGCATGGTGAGTTCTGACTAGTAAAAGCATAAATTGCAAATCATGAAATTTTTTGGGTGAAATATGTATATGACGGAACATGGGGCATAAGTGTTTGATACTGCAAACTTGGGACCCGATGGTCGGATAATTTTCTAAGTATTGAAAGGGACTGCGGTCGGTTGGGCTCATGGTGTGAAGATATAGATGAAGATGAGAATCTGCCAATCCACGAACTCAGGAATTCGCCACATGGAAAAGAGGGTTGACCATCACCAACTCTGAAATTGGTGGCTACCTAATCCCTTAAAAAATAAACAATTTTCATTTTTCAATGTATATGCTTGTATTTATGTGTGTGTGTGTGTGTGTGTGTGTGTGTGTGTGTGCGTGTGTGTGTGTGTGTGTGTGTCTTCTTTGTATCTTCTTTCTTCCTCCTTGGAGTTTACATTTTCGAATCCGGTGACATTCCAATTGAAATATAGACAAGGAAAAACATGGGACTGGAATTGAGTACCCGATACAATATCTATGCTCATTGCTTCAATTTATGTTATATATTTACATGTCTGATAACCTATTTTTATTTATTTATTCTCCTGTCCTATATTTGATCTGAGCCTGGGTGTGTTTGCACTATTATTTTTACATTCATTATTGATATGGGTATTTCTTATTTATTCTTAAATGGTTCAATGCGTGTTCATTGCATTCTGTATCTGCTTAAACTTTTTTGTGATTCTTTGTTTTCTCTGTTTATCCCCAATTTCAGAGTTATTTTACATGCTACATTGTTTTTTTTCTTCACTCACCGTGTCCACCGTCTCATGAAATTTGTAAGTTCCAATTGCCTCAATTCACTACTTGGGTCAATCTTTTATATTTTTTTATTCAAGAGGGTGCACAGAGATTGTTTTTGGTCCAAACGTAAAGCTTCTTCCAATTTGCAGGGTGTTTTTCGGTTTGCAAACTTCCTTGAAACCCATAAGAAATAGAAAGAAAAAATAAATATATATATATAAATACACGCACACACACACACACACACATGACATAACATTTTTTATATGCACAGATATTATCAAATAGAAGAAGCTGCAATATATGCACAATATTGAACAGGAACATGACATCAACACCTGAAAATTATTCTTCCATGTAAAATGTAAGGAGTGAATAGAGTAGATTTTATTTAAATCAAAGTGTTGGGCAACAGAAAGAAAATTTTGTCGTGCATGTTTAACCACACACACAAAAAAAGTAAAAAACAATATCAGACATTGAAAAACACCATACAAAAACCTCAAATATTCTATATTCAGATTAACTGGGTTACAAAATACATCTAAGATTATTTTCCAAAACAGTTTTCTTGAAATAGTTTAGCATATATTCTATGAAATTTAAATGTGTTTGCCATAATGACTGCGATTGGGGCTGTCATGGACAAAAAAAACAAATATGTACAATAATTAAGCCTGTAGACAGTCTTTTATAGATTCAACTTGATCATCAAATGTTTGCCTGGTAAAAAACAATGAGTTGAATATCAATTTCGGGTCTTGGACTTCATTGGTGATGCCAACTAGATCTATCCCAACTTCTTGAATAACTTGTCTCTTATATTTATGACCTGCCTGCATTATCCGTTTATTCAACATTCCATACTTTGGTAAGTGTTAATTTCCCTCTATCGTTGAAAACTTGGGGTTTAAGGTGTCGTCTTTGTAATGTTCCTGGTCATTGACATCTGAGACAACTTAGAGATGTGATTCAGGCCCAATTCAAAGACAAGGGAGTGGTTTTATGTGACGTCATCTTTGGGGTAAAAAAATGTTGTTAGCCAACAAAAGCTGAGACAAAAAAAAATCAGTATGTTGTGACTATTATTCTCCCTGTATTTGATCATATGTTTGGTTGAAAGGCCTGCCTAGAGATTTGTATGTTGAGTTGATTTGTTTTATTGTTGTAAATTGGAAGGGGCATCCAAGTCACCTGCAAAATACTCCTCTATTGAAGTATATAGCTTATTCCATGAAAACAGATCTGGAAAGTGTATTAAATGTTGTATATCACATTAGAATATATCTTTCGTCATAGGGGTGGCAGACATTGTGGCTCACAAAATGGTCTGGAATATTCAGAAGTGACGCCAAATATCACTCCATGCCCAAAGATTGGTATTCGATGGAAACATCTATGGAATATCCTACTACATCAAGGTCTCCTCTAGAGAATGAAACAAAATGATTACATCAAGGTGGTAGTAAAAGGTGATTCTCAGAAACCAAATCATTACCTGAACATGTCAAACCTCTTGCAGAAGGTGGTAGTATAAATTAATCTTCAGAAAGTGTTGCAAAGTGAATAATCCAAAATTCCTTCCCATTAAATTTTCCCAGGTACATGTCGATGCATGAACCATAAACTTTTGAGAGTCTTGTTCCATGGTTATATACCCACCCTCAACTACAAGAATAATATTCTTGCAAAGAGCAGTAAGATATTCGACCCAGGTGAAATCATATGCATAGGAATAGTGAAAAAAATGTGCAGTACTGATAGAAATTTGATTGTATGTGGAGTCTATTACTACATCCAAAGGACAATGAACAAACTTTGATAAAGAATCAGACTTTCGGTCAAGTCTGTTACCACATGCAGAAGTCTCTCAACAAACTTTGAAATAGAAACTTCTGTAATTTTAAGATGTTGATTCAACCTCCCATACAGTTTCTCACATTCGTGACGATCCAAATTTATAATTTCCTTCTGAGTATATTCGTGAAGTGAGTAATATTTGAGCTCATTTTCGAATATTCCGGAACATTTTGCAAGCCACTATATGTGCGACTCCTCTAATGAAAGATAAATTCTAGTGTGGTTTGTAGGATTTGATACATTTGCCAAATCTGTGTTGTTGGAAGAAGATATATACTTCAACAAACGAGCATTTTGCAGGTGACCTGAAAGTCCCTTCCAATTTCCAGCAACAAAACAAAGAAGTTCAACATACAAATCTTTAGGAAGGCCTTTCAATCAACCAAAGCATCGAATACAGGGAGAATACCAATCATAAGATACTTGAATTTTTTTTTTGTTTGAGTTTCTGTTGGCTAACAAATATTTTTTCGCTCAAATCTCACGTCACATAAAACCATTCCCTCGTATTTCAATTGGGCCTGAATGGCATCTCTAAGTTGTCTTATATGTGGATAAGCAATAAAATTACAATGAAGGCACTGTAAATCCCAAGTCTTCGATGATAGAGAGAAATGGGAAAAAGTATTTAAAATGAACACTGGAGGATGATAGTATAATATTTTGTAAATCTTGGTTTAATTCATTTTAATGGCATATGTCCTTGATATTTTTTCTTATTAATGCCAATATTTTCAAATATGTGTGTTGAATAGTAACTAATAACATGAGTTAACATTTCCATATGCAAGCAGATTCTCAAATATGATAACCTGTAATATATGCACAGTATTAAAGAGGGACATGACGTCAAGACCTTTGCGGATGAAACATTTGTGGATGACAGGGGGGTAGTACAATATTGCACTGTTACTATGATGATGCCTTAAAAAAGCTAAAATGACCAACAAATTTTTCAATTCAAGATGGATGCAAAAAAAATCATCAGATCCCATAATATTCTCCCATTAATGTGTTTTAATGGGAGATGTCCTCGAGCTTTCCTCTTATTAAATCCAATCTTTTTGAACCTGTCTAGTGATTTGTCACTAGTAAAAGAATAATTAATGTGCAGTGGGAAGGGTGAAAGGTGGCAGTGATGGAGGGGAGCGAAAAATGCTTTTAAACTTTTCTGAACCCGGGAGTCTGTGAACCTGTGAAACTTTAAAGACTCGAATAAGTATGGAAAGGTGGGTCGGACAGATGGAGCCATCGTAGGTAGAGTCAGGCTTGTGATTTCGAGCAGTCTGGGGTCAAATTGTAGATCATCGAAGTTTTTGGTGCAAGATGTATACCCTAAACACAGGGCACCAGAGTTTGATGGTGCCTATCCGTGAACCCACGTTCATAAAATTGGCTAAGTATGAAAACGAACGATGGTTGGTTGGACTCGTGATGTGAAGATATAGATGGAGATGAGGATTTGTCAGTTCACCACCCCAAGAACCCGCGAGCACATAAACGCGACCAAGTATAGAAACAATTTTTTTGAATATGTGTGTTGAATAGTCACTAATAACATGAGTTATCATTTCCATATGAAAACATATTCCAAAATCTGACAACCTGTAATATATGCATAATATTAAAGAGGGACATGACGTGAAGATGTTTGTGGATGGTGCATTTGTGGATGACAGTGGGGTAGTACAATATTGTACTCTAGCTATGATGATGCCTTAAAAAAACTAAAACAACCAACAATTTTTTCCAATTCAAGATGGACAGAAAAAAATCATTAGATCCCATAATATTCGCCTGTTAATGCGTTTTAATGGGAGATGTCCTCGAGCTTTCTGCTTATTAATGCTAATATTTTCAAACCTATCTGGTGAGTTGTCACTAGTAAAATAATAATTAATGTGCATTGGGAAGGGTGGAAGGTGCGGGGATGGAGGGGAGCAAAAAATGATTTTAAACTTTTGTGAACCTGGGAGTCTGTGAACCCGGGAAACTTTGAAGACTCGACTAAGTATGGAAATTCGGCTCGGTCAGACAGATTCATCGTAGGTAGAATCAGGATTGCGATTTTGAGGAGTCTGGGGTCAAATTGTAGATCTCTAAAGTTTTGGGTGCAAGATGTATACCCCGAACATGGGGCACCAAAGTTCGATAGTGCCTATCCACGAACCTGTGTTCATAAAATTGGCTAAGTATGAAAGCGAACGATGGTCGGTCGGAATCGTGATGCGAATATATATATGGAGACAAGGATTTGTCAGTTCTCCACCCCAGGAACCTGTGAGCATAGAAACACAACTAAGTATAGAACCAGAACCATCCAAAGGCTTCCCACTGTGTAAACAATTAAGAAAGTTGTAGTTTCCATGATTGGTATTTTTCAATACTGGGAGTGATCAAAATCCTCTTGCAGCACATATTTGTATGTGATTACTACGACCAACGAATTAGGACTGTAATGCTATATTTATCTCGTTCCTGATCTCCAATGTTCGACACAGAACCCACCTCCATCGCAGCCACAATGACATATAAGGAAAGAAAATCGTATTTTCTCCTCACATACAAAGATGTTCTGCAAGAGGATTTTGACTCAGGCATCTCCAGTATTGAAATTTCTCACCTGCATATTGCAAATATTAGACAAAAAACAACAAACAAGAAGCTAAACATGTTGGACACACCAACCACACTGAGAGGGGGGGTGAATGAGTGTAGGGCTCTTTTTAAAACTTCCCCTTCACAAAACTCCTTAGTTAGCAATCACCAATTACTCATCACTTATTTCTTTCATTTATAACCAGTTAAATGTGAACATACATCAACAACATATAGCAACAACCAATATCATCAATAAGTCATCACCACAAGGAACACAAAGAACACAAGATGTATTTACAATTTTCTTTTTATTATGGACTACAATCCTCGGGTTATCAACAACAACTGAATAGAGTTACAACTCCACAAGAGCACTAGCTCTACAATGCAATACTCAGCTTACACAACTCAGAACCAACTGAGAAGAGGAATCAATCCTAAATAGATACCAATATGTCAATAGGTACACAACCTGTCAGTAGTGAAACATGTGTATGTACGTGTCCTACCAGTATTATAGCTCGCGTATGTACACGACCAATCTGTACTACAACATGTGTATGCCTTCTGTGAAATTAAGGTTTTCTCTCTATGAAAAACTCATATTCTTTACATCCTTCAACCACATCTACTTATGTCTTTCATTGTCCAATATGAACCATAACCAATCACAACACATCTATTCTCTACCACAACTTATTCATTCTCCTCAACCATACAATATGAATGTTACTTAATCATGTATAAGCAATCAGTATACTATGGAAATCATATCAGTACTGAACCATAAGAGTGCTTCTCACTCTATCAATCAACCGACATAACCATATCACAACAACCATACCAAGAATGCCTTAAGCATTCACCATACAATAAGAAAGAGTATCTATCAAGACAACTATGTAACCATACCAGAGTTTCTATGGCAGACCTGGGCCCATATAATGTAGATCTGGAACTTGCTTCAGACTTCAGGAACATGGCATCAACTCACACTCAAGTCTCCATTGGTGTCCATGAGAACATGCAATCCCTTTCTTACTTAGAATAGATTTTCAATCTATTCTCAACAGATGATTTTCACAAGAGACCCTTTCTTCTTATTTATACTCTCCAAGTAGCTTCCTTACAAGCATCTTCTAGGCCACTTTGTCCACATAGTCACCTATGTCCAACTTTGCCCAATTTTCCACCTGTCCATCTATCCAATATCCACATGACCACTTAACCCATTTTCCTCATTTTAGGGTTAACCTTCTTATAACCACTTTCCATAATTAGAAAGTTCTCCATTTACTTTATTATTTAAATAATTCTCCTTGACTTTGTCAC
>JZKD02S0581816.1:0-16604 GCA_000966675.3 Picea glauca | reverse complement strand
TCACTTCACTTTATTATTTAAATAATTTCTTCTTTGCAAGCACTTTGACTTCTTTGACCTTTTGGGGCTTCAAGCCAACATATGAGGGTCCTTCAACTTCGTAAGGCCATAACTCGCAAACCATGAGGAGTTATGTGATGTTCCACATACCACCGGAAATGTCTTGACAATCACTATCCATATAGGATAGTTTTACTGACAAATTCACTGATCTTAATCTCATTATTCCATAATTAAGCATGGGTTCTCTAACCATACTCCTAGGATAACTCAACCGCAAAGCATCTTCCCATAAGGAATTTCACCATAAGGGGACCACTTTGGAGTTCATTGCAAAGCGTCTTCTCATGAGGGATTTCACCATAAGGGGACCACTTTGGATTTCATCCATTTGTACAACCATGACAAGACAATAACCACTTTGGAGTTCACCGCAAAGCATCTTCCCGTGAGGGCTTTCACCATAATGGGACCACTTTGGAGTTCATCCATTTGTACAACCGTGACAAGACAATAATGAGTCATCTTTAAATCAATCCAACTATGCATCATATATCAATGACAACTCATTGATCCATTTTCATCTATGCATATGACTATGAATCCTCTTGAAATCAATCCATTAACATCAAGGTCAATACATGATCCATCAATCACTACATCAATATACTATGACAAGACATTGTTCCTTTGACATCAATCCTTTGGCATCAATGACAACATGATCCAACAATATCCCCCTTTAGCATTGATGGAAATACCAACATTGATGTCAACACCAATCATTGATGGAAACATGTAGACAAGGCATTTCTATACATCAATATACATCTTAATCACATCAATGTGACTATCTCTCCCCCTTTGACAACAATGGAAAAGGGTCATTCTCCCCTTAGGGCTGCTCCCCCTACCTGAACTCTGCTTGGGTCTGCTCCCCCTGTTTGAATTCCTTTAATCTTCCTCTGAATAATCTCTCCCATTTTGAACAAGGGATATCACTCTGATGTAATGTTGAAGATATATATCTCATTATCCCCCTGTGACCATCGCTCCCCCTCGAACTATGATTTTTTTCTCTTTCTCCATGTATAGGTCTCTTTTTCAAGTATTTATCTTTGCATATGATAAATCTCTCCTCCTGGAATCATGGGAAGAAGAATGACTCCTCCTATGAGTATGTATCCCCTATCTTCTATGCAATATGCTACCAATGCATTATGCTTCTATTGCAAATGCTACTGCTCAACCAGAATATAGATCAACTTCTCTTTTTATGACGATCCTTGGACCTATCCATGCATCAAACTCGTGCCATACCATACATTATGAAGCAAAATATATGTCAACAATGAATAGAGAATCATGAACAACACATCAACCAAGTACATCATGTGTCAACCATGCACAATACACATGTACATCAACCATGTACATCAATACTATATCATATGCCATAAGATATCATCAATGGAGTGCATCAACCATATGAATCTACCAACATGCCAACCATGTGCCTCAAACAAGTGTCATATCATTCATGATATTCATCTACCAAGAACCAAGTGCCACAACCATGTATATTAATCAATGAAGTGTTTTAACTATATCATCCATACATCAACAAGTGCACCAAACATGTATCACCACTTGTACCAAGCAAGTGCATCGACCGTGCACCAATACCATAACAAGATGAACTACAATAAAGATGTGTCATCATGCATGTATGCCATATCCACCATAGAACATGTGCCAATCATACTGCTAGTAGGTGCATCTAACCATGTACGAAAAGTATACCAATCATGCATCAACTATAGATCAATATATGACTCATCAATGATGTACAATATGACCATCTCATCAACTACATGTCCCACTATGTAGCCCATCCTCATGCCAAATGCATGCACCAATATATCCAACAAATATTCATCTCACAATACATCATAAGATATATCAATGGAGCTCAAATATGTATCAACCATGTACTCTAAATGATCTGTCTCAACCATCATTCACTTCAGCAAATACTAAGCATCCAAAACTATATGTACTAGAAGTGTGCCTAAATATATCAATGACATCTCTATCTAGCATCATCATGATATATATCATAACCAAAGTGACATAACTTCACTGTCACAACTAGTATTGTTCCTCAACAAAAAAGTGTCGCAATCCACACTCTAGGGTTAGTACCATGCATCCAAGATAGACTTTCAACACTCAACCATATGTCATCACCATACATACATTAATTGTGTATGCCAACATGAAAACCTGCAACAAACCATGTCAGACCATGAAACAAACCATATCATACCTTGCAACATAGAGTTATACCATCATGCCATGCTGCAACTCATATGCATATCCTTTTTCCCGAGACTTTTACCACAGATATGTGGCCTGCTACACAGACAGCTCATGTATGTACGCAACCTATTCATAGGTCAACTAGATTATGTACACGACTGTTACCATTGTAACCCGCATATGCTTATGAAGATTACAAACTTGAGATTCCCTTAAGGATTCCACTTTGTTCTGATTGATCATCCTTCTTCACCCACTTATGAAGGTGTCCCTTCTTCTTAGAACTTGAACTCTGATTTTCCATCCTTTCAAAAATGTCTCCCTTCCTAACTTCATGTTTTCTTCTAGTCATGCTATATGAATTCCTCATCATGGATTGTCTTCTCGTGTTCCAACAATTCTGAGATTTGTGGCCAAACCCACTACAGTTGTAGGATCTCATGATGTGACAATGAGCAGCAATGTGTCCTACTTGATTACATCTCCAACACCTTAGAGTGCTATGAAATATTTTATTATCTCTCCTTGCATAAAATATGCATTCCAAAGCTTTGTGACCATATTCATTACATGAGTAATAGTGACCATGAAAAACATTTTCATACCTTTGATTTGGTGTCCATCTTAAAGGTGTCTCTCTTCTTTGAGGTGTAAAGATGGCTTCTTGATATCTTCCTTGCTTTGTTCTTTTGAAACTTTCCTTGCCTTGTGTAGATGGTTGACTTGCAACATTATTTCCATATTTTGAGAGTGAGGGACTTACCTCATGCTTCTTTGAGATGCTTTCTTCAACATGTGTAGCTTCTTTGTTGTATCCAAGACCTAATTTATCATCTGGTGATCTTTGACTATCCAAGATTTCATTCACGATTGTTGAGCTATTCAAGAATTTGTTTGACTTCTCTACTTTCTTTCTAAGATCAACAACTTCATCTTCCAACTTATGACATGACTCTTCCTTTTCATTTACTTGATTCTTTAGTAGTTCCTCTATCCTTTTGGCTTCTTCAATTTGGGTCTTGAGATGGACATTAACTTCAAGACTTTTTCTAATCTCATCATCTACCTTCTTATGTTCTTCTATTTCATTCTTTAGTCTGTTGATCTCTTCTTCTTTTTCTTCTAATTGAGTCTTTTTACTTTCTTCTTGTTCTTTGAGAATTTCCTTTAACTTCAAGATATGCCTTTGATTCTTTTTAAGAAACTTTTTAGTGTTCTCAGAAATATAGCTATATTCTATGTAACAATGGTCATAGTTGTATTCAAATATATCCCATTCAACTTGCTTTTTAATCTCTAATAGTTCTTCTTCTACTTCTTCCATGGGATAACTATCATCTAACTCTACAAAAACTATTTCTAGATTTTCTTCTTCACTTGTAGACAAATATTCAACAACATCACTTTTTGAAATATTGCAATCATGGGATTTTGGAGATTCTTTACCTTCATTGATCTTGATGGAATTGTCTTCAAGGTATTCCTTTTTGATTTGGTATGTCTTCTCTAGATTTAGCCATAGATCCTTGGTGGAAGTGCATTGTCCCATTATTTCTTTGATAGAACTTGAGATTCCACTAAGAATGGTTTTGAGAGCCAATGCATCATTCTTCTTTTCTTCCCTTTGAGCTGCAAAATTTGACTTGTTCTTCAAAGGATTTGATCCACCAATAGCTTCTGTCCAAACACCCGCTCCTATTTACTTCAAATGCACTTTCATTTCTATTCTCCATGTAGAATAGTTTTCCTCATCAAAGATTGGAACTTCATCATCCATTTGTGTGTCCATGGATCTCCTCCAAGCTTTTTAAGGCTTATAGTGAAGGCCTTCTCTGATACCAATTGTTGGACACACCGACCACACTGAGAGGGAGGGTGAATCAATTTAGGGATCTTTTTAAAACTTCCCCTTCACAAAATTCCTTAGTTAGCAATCACCAATTACTCATCACTTATTGATGTCATTTATAACCAGTTAAATGTGAACATACATCAACAACATATACCAACAACCAATATCATCAATAAGTCATCAACACACGGAACACAAAGAACATAATATGTATGTACAATTTTCTTTTTATTATGGACTACAATCCTTGGGTTATCAACAACAACTGAATAGAGTTACAACTCCACGAGAGCACCAACTCTACAATGCAAGGCTCAACTTACAAAACTCAACACCGACTTAGAAGAGGAATCAATCCTCAACAGATACCAATCTGTCAATAGGTACACTACCTGTCAGTAGTGCAACACACGTATGTATGTGTCCTACGAGCACTACAACTCGTGTATGTACGCGATCAATTGGTACTACAGCCTGCACATGCCTTCTGAGTAATTATGGTTTTCTCTCTACGAAAAACTTAGATCCTTTACAACCTTCAATCACATGTACTTAAGTCTTTCATTGTCTAATCTAAACCATAAACAATAACAACACATCTATGCTCTCCCATAACTTACTCATGTTTCTCAACCATACAATATGAATGCTACTTAATCATGTATAAGAAACTAGTATACTATGGAAATCATATCAGTACTAAACCATAAGAGTGTTTCTCACTCTATCAATCAACCAACATAACCATATCACAACAACCATACCAAGAATTCCTTAAGAATTCACCATACAATAAGAAAGAGTATATATCAAGACAACTATGTAACCACACCAGATTTTCTATGGTAGATCTGAGCCCATAGAATGCAGATCTGGAACTTGCTTCATACTTCAAGAACCTGGCATCAACTGACACTCAAGTCTCCATTGGCATCCATGAGAACTTGCAATCCCTCTTGTACTCAGAATAGATCTTCAAGCTATGCTCAAGAGATGATTTTCACAAGAGACCCTTGCTTCTTATTTATACTCTCCAAGTAGCTTCCTTAGAAGCATCTTCTAGGCCACTTTGTCCACATAGCCACTTTGTTCACATAGTCACCTATGTCCAACTTTTCCCAATTTGCCACTTGTCCATGTACCCAATAGCCACTTGACCACTTAACTCATTTTCCTCATTTTAGGGTTAACCTTCTTATAACCACTTTCCATAATTAGAAATTTCTCCATTTACTTTATTATTTAAATAATCCTCCTTGCTTTGTCACTTCACTTTATTATTTAAATAATCCTCTTTGATTTTGTCACTTCACTTTATTATTTAAATAGTTATTTTTTACATTGTCACTTCACTTTATTATTTAAATAATCCTCCTTGACTTTGTCACTTCACTTTAAATAATCCTCTTTCACTTTGTCACTTCACTTTATTATTTAAATGATCCTCTTTGATTTTGTCACTTCACTTTATTATTTAAATAATCATTTTAAACTGTCACTTCAATTTATTATATAAATAATCCTCCTTTACTTTGTCACTTCACTTTAAATAATCCTATTTGACTTTGTCACTTCACTTTATTATTTAAATAATTTCTTCTTTGCAAGGACTTTGACTTCTTTGACCTTTTGGGGCTTCAAGCCAACATATGAGGGTCCTTCAACTTCGTAAGGCCATAACTCTCAAACCGTGAGGAGTAATGTGATGTTGCACATACCACCGGAAATGGCTTGACAAGAACTATCCATATAGGATAGTTTCACTGACAAATTCACTGATATTCATCTCATTATTCCATAATTAAGAATGGCTTCTCTAACCATACTTCTAGGATAACTCAACCGTAAAGCATCTTCCCATGAGGACTTTCACCATAAGGGTCCTCTTTGGAGTTCACCACAAAGCGTCTTCCCATGAAGGCTTTCACCATAAGGGGACCACTTTGGAGTTGATCCATTTGTAAAACCATGACAAGACATTAATGAGTCATCTTTACATCAATCGAACTATACATCAAATATCAATGGAAACTCATTGATCCATCTTCATCTATGCATACGACTATGAATCCTCTTGACATCAACCCATTGACATCAAGGTCAACACATGATCCATCAATCACTACATCAATATACTATGACAAGACATTGTTCCTTTGACATCAATCCTTTGGCATCAATGACAACATGATCCAACAAAACATGGCACCAAAACCCACCCGTCAATGGGGAATGACAAAAGGTCAGTTTCAATCGTGGTTGTAGAACCCCAATCGTGGAAATTGCAACAAGACCAACATGAAAACAAGAACAACAACAACAGACAAACAAGAAACCAGTCAACAAGAAAGAATAAACCAGTGAACCAGTAATGTCGTTGAAGAAAAATATTTCCCAAATTCATTGCAGAGAACATTGTATAATAATAAAGGAAAAAAAAATAGAGGAAAATGTATTGTAACAGGCCTGTTAAGTAAACATTTAAGGTTGTGAGGCATGTTAGGTAAACATTAAAGTCCCCCAAGACTTAAATGTAACAATAGTAACAATAGTTCGAACAAGAGCAAGCAACAAACAACAAACCAGTGAACAAGCACCAAAAGGCCCAGCTGCAGCTACAGGACCTCAACTCTGCAAATTTGAATCAAACAACAATAAGAAACATCCAACGAACCAAGGAGAAATCATAAACAAACCAACCAGGAATATCGGTGAAGAACAATATTGGCCAAATTCACTGCACACAAGATTGTATAAAAAAATCAGAGAAAAATGTATTATAACACAGTTGTTAAGCAAACATTCCAGGTCGTGAGGCCTGTGAGGTAAACATTTAAGGGTGTGAGGACCATCCAAAGGCCTCCCACTGTGTAAACAATTAAAAAAATTGTAGTTTCCATGGTTGGTATTTTTCAATACTAGGAGTGATCAAAATCCTCTTGCGACCCATCTTTGTATGTGATTACCACGACTAGAGAAAAAGGACTGTAATGTTGTCTTCATATCATTCTTGATTTCCAATGTTCGACACAGAACCCACCTCCATCGCAACCACAGTGACATATAAGAAAAGGAAATTGTATTTTCTCCTCACATACAAAGATGTTCTGCAAGAGGATTTTGACTCAGGCATCTCCAGTATTGAAATTTCTCACCTGCAAATTGCAAATAACAAACAACAAACAAGATGCTAAACATGGAACCAAAACCCACCCATCAATGGGGAATGACAGAAGGATAGTTTGAATCGCAGTTGCAGAACCCCAAGTGTGCAAACTGCAACAAGACCAACATGCAAACAAGAACAACAACAACAGGCGAACAAGAAACCAGTCAACAAGCAAGCAACAAGCATCAAATAGTAAACCAGTAATGTCAAAGCAAGCAACAAACACCCACCAGTGAACCGGTAATGTTGCTGAAGAACAATATTGCCCATATTCATTGCAGAGAACATTGCAAAAAAAAAAAAAAAATCGGAGGAAAATGTATTGTAACAAGCCTGCTAAGTAAACATTTAAGGTTGTGAGGCCTGTTAGGTAAACATTAAAGTCTGTCAGAACTTAAATGTAACAATAGTTCGAACAAGAGAAAGTAGCAAACAACAAACCAGTGAACAAGCACCAAAAGGCCTAGCTACAGCTGTAGGACCTCAACTCTGCAAAGTTGAATCAAACAACAATAAGCAACATCCAACGAACCAAGGAGAAAGCATCAACCAACCAACCAGGAATGCCAGTGAAGAACAATATTGGCCAAATTCACTGCACATAAGATTGTATCAAAAAATCGAAGGAAAATGTATTGTAACACAACTGTTAAGAAAACATTTTAGGTTGTGAGGCCTGTCAGGTAAACATTTAAGGGTGTGAGTATCGTCCAAAGGCCTCCCAGTGTGTAAACAATTAAGAAATTTGTAGTTTCCATGGTTGGTATTTTTCAATGTTGGGAGCAATCAAAATCCTCTTGCGACCCATCTTTGTATGTGATTACCATGACTAGAGAAGTAGGATTGTAATGTTGTCTTCGTCTTGTTCCTGATCGCCAATGTTCAACACATAACCCACCTCCATCGCAGCCACAGTGACATATAAGAAAAGGAAATCGCATTTTCTCCTCACATACAAAGATGTTATGCAAGAGGATTTTGACTCAGGCATCTCCAGTATTGAAATTTATCACCTGCAAACTGCAAACAACAAACAATGAACATGAAGCTAAACATGTCATCGAAACCCACCCGTCAATGGGGAACAACAAAAGGCCAGTTTCAATCGTGGTTGCAGAACCCCAAGCATGCAAACTGCAACAAGAGCAATAGGAAAACAAGAACAAAAACAACAGTAAAACAAGAAACCAGTCAACAAGCAAGCAGTAAGCATCAACCAATGAACCAATAATGCTGCTGAAGAACAATATTGCCCATATTCACTGCAGAGAACATTGCATGAAAAAAATATCTGAGGAAAATGTATTGTAACAAGCATGTCAAGTAAACATTTAAGGTTGTGAGGCCTATTAGGTAAACATTTAAGTCTTTCAAGACCGTCGTGTAAACATCTAAGAAAGAATGCAATGCGACAAGTCTTTTACGTACGCAAAAAACAATTATTATATTATTTTATAATAGTATAAAATAATAATAATAATAACAATAAAGAAAAAAATAGTAACAATAGTTCGAACAATAGAGGCTATGCAAGAAAAACATTTATTCAAAGGACAAACTAATATGAAGTCAACTAATAAAAAAAATGACTCTCTATGCTCAAAACTTTGGATATCTAAACATTTTAAAAAAATAGTAAAAATTCAGAAAGATCGTAGATGATCAAAAACTTTGGATATGCTAACATATAAAGCATTGGGAATAGTGAAGATGGCAATACGACCTCCAATCTGTTATCCAATCATATCATGACATATATGGCATTTTTTATTATATACAAATCAATGTTTTTAGTTCGCTAGTTGCAAAAATAGACAATATGCAAATATTTTTAGTCAAAGGACAAACTAATATGAAGTCAATGAATTATCAATCGCTATAGTCCATCTATGCCTTTGGCAGTGACTAATAATGTGAAGCAACCTAATAAGAATAAAATAAATAAAACAACATCAATGATTAATATAACGATGAGAAATCCATCACATAGAGAGCATCACCATGTAATGATGACAAACATCATTATAAATGAAAAACCATCCGCGCGCGATTCTTAATGATCAATCTAAATAAAATTAGAATTTATTGTGAAAATTAAAAATCTCATGGTAATTGAACAAGTTATCTGAGCAAATCACTCTATGGAATTATGTCTAATATGTTAGATAAAAGAAATGACGACCATTCTTTGTATTAACATTATTAAGTTATCTTAATGGCTAGAAATAATATATGCAATGGTGAAGATTAGAAGATTAAACTTATGCTAAATATTGCAATCCCTTTTTATGCATAATGCCAACAAATAATTGCTTGTCATTCCTAATTCAAAATTATACCAATGAGAGGATGTGTCCATAGGTATAATTCAAATGAACAAAGGATGTGCCATATTCTCAAGCTCATAAATTCATTTGGGAGTGTCGACACATACACACTAACACAAAGTGTATATATGCATACTTTATATACGCATTAAATCATAGGACAAATGAGATATTGTCACATGCCTCGTCCTTTCATGAAAAAATTCAGGGAGGGGACTCCAGCAAACCCAAGAAGAAGGTTATTACTAGTTTACTACCACATTTTAAATGTTTTAAGAATGGGCTTAAAATATTTTGTAGAGTTTTTAACCTAATTTGTGAGTTGGCACGACTTGCATTATTTTCATATGTTGGCATGGAAAAATCTATTTTCCTTCACAATTCATGGTTTTCAAGTAAACTATTTTCCACACTTTTGATTGATGTTGTGCTAGATGACAAACTAATTGGAGTTATTTTGAAAATTTAAGTTAAAATTTTCTATGCGGAAACTATTTCAAATTTTCTATGAAGACACTATTTAAAATTTTGAGGATAAATCATAAGGGGTGAAACTATTTCAAATAGATTTTCTGCAATTTCTTGTTAAAATATGATTACTTACAAGATATGTCCCTTTAGAACAAGTTTTGTTGTTAAAATATGATTACCTACAAGATATGTCTCTTTAGAACAAGTTTTGTTGCTATTGCATGGTTAGGAAATGTATGATTTTATGAGTACAAGATAATCCTTATCCATTTTCAACTTCCATGGTTTTTTTTTAAATTCTCCTTTTGGCCATAAATTTGTGGGTATCTTTGACATGCAATCGTTGATAACCCATTTTCGACTTATGGTGTGCATTCTCCTGTTGACCATTTCATTTAATATAACATTGAGGTATTTTAGATATTAATCCACTTTATATTATGAATGTTGTCATATGTCAACTAAATTGCATCAATATCATTAGCATGATATATCAACTTAATCACATGATATGCAATTAATGTGTATAACACTATATTTGGACATGGTATAATTGGTTTCGGGGTTTCATGCAAGGTATGTCCAAAGAACACACATATTCCTTCTTGTCATTTTCTCTTACACCACATTATATGCATATATGCAAAGGTATATGATTGTATTTTCTACTTTGGTTTAGTAAAAGAACGATGGTAACAAGTCTTGCAACCATTTTTTATGGATTTGAAATCATGTAGTGAGCCTTTTCTTTTGTGTTGAACCTTGATCACATGTTTTTGTCCATTCGCCAATGAAGAATGAAAATAGTCAAGTTGTTATTGAATATCTCATTAGGATATTGACAAGTTTGTCAACAAAGATTATTGAATATTTTGCATTCCTATACCAAGAAATTTACTAATTTTTTTTTCCTTATATAAAAAATGATAATTGTGGGATTTAGGAAAGAATAGGAAAATATGTTGGTTTCCAAGACTACACATTTTAATTTAAACATTGCACTTGATGCACTTAATACAAGAAAATAAATCATGCCTTGTACAATCATTAGATGGGAGTGTTTATACATCAAATAAATCTAACTAAACATAGAATGAGAAGGAAAAGTGAAAATGATTTAGATTGGATAATTATATTATTTTTCATCTATCTTGATGCTTTTAGAGTGAAAAATAATTGGAGGAATCAACTACAAGGTCATTTTAATGGCAGGTCCTAGTTGGGAAAATTGGGGTTTTAAACCTTCTAAAGCCATTTTGAAGCATTAAATGACATTTTGGGGTCAAAACTTACTAAGATTCAACTAAGGCCTCTTGATGTTATTCTACACGTCGAGATATTTCCAATTTTGTAAAAATCGTGTCAATCAGAGCTCGTATGCAAAAGCTATGCCTCCCATAAGTTGACCTACCATGTTGACCACCATAATACGAGTGGATGCCACACCAACCCCCATTACTCACACATATGAGGCTAGCCATGTATGGACTTTTAAGAAGATTCTACAAGGTCAAAAACCTTATCATAGTTGAGGGTCGAGGAAATCAAAGCCCTATCCCTAGATGGCTATCAAGTGATGTTAAATATTGGGCTGCGAGGAGGAGAAGGGGTTCTATTATTTAGCATTGTGTTTGTTCCATAGTTGAGTACAACACCTAGAAGTACTATTTTGAGAGAATAACAAAGGAGGATAATTTCTATAGTAATCAAATAAGCCACATTGTTAAAGAAAAATCCATAGAGAGTGCCTCTTTCTTTGTACTTGCATTTGAAGAAAAGAGAGTAGAGTGGCCTCACCTTCTAGTTGGTTTTTCTCTCATATTAGGCTTCCCAAGTTATATCATGTGTTTATTTGTGGATGGTGTGTGAGTATTTATTAATGTTCTCTACTTTTCGTATTTCAACTATTTCATACATTTTAAGCAAAAAACCAGTAATTGAAGAAAATGATATCTAAAGGAAATTAACCTTCACAATAAAGATTTTAGTATTTTATTAGATTTGTTGTGACGAAACTATCCAGTGGAATATCCCCGACAATTTACATATCATATTGGTATCAGAGCAGTTTTTCTTGTGGTTTTTGTGGAAGGTTGCATGGATCCAAGAATCGATTTAAGAAGAAATCCACATAACCCTAGCCATGGTTGAGAAGTATGTTCATAACAACCCTTGAAATCCAAAAAACATGAGATTTGTGAGGCTGGAAGAGTAATTTGTTGTCATATCTCGTAATATGTCCCTCCTCATGGTGGCTCTAGCAAACAAGTTCATGCCATTCAAAGAAGTTGGAGGCTCGAACTCAAAGATTAGATAATATGGGAAACCAAGGGATAATGAAGACCCATAAAAGGAGTCGTGGAAAGAACCTGAGAAAGAGCAGTCGAGTTCCAGTACCATAAAACCTTCACAATCTTTATTCAAGATGGAAGCAAAAGTGGACATAAGGACATACCAAGGTGAGATCAATGCATTAAAACTGAAGCATTGCTTGCAACAACTAGAATTTTATTTCAGCATTCACCATATATATGAAGAACAAAAGATATCATTTAACAAAGTTACCAACTTAACAAGAACCGTGACCTCAAAACAAAAACTTTGTCCCAAAAAACCCAAAATTTTGGGTCAAAAACACCAAAAACAACCCCTATTTCAAAACGTGGTGCTACTGATAGCACTCTTTTTTTGGAGGGTGGCTAAAATGGTGACTTGTTTGAAATCACAACCTTGACGACCGATATCACTGCGAAAAATTGTCCCTCAAATCAAAATGTGGTGCTTCTAGTAGCACCAATTTTGTTTTTCGAATCAAAGTTAATACATAATTGAAACTATAGCCTTGACCACTCATACCATCGCAAATAAAACAATGAAAATCTACTCCTAAATTAGAAACATAAAAAAATGTTTATTGATTAATTGTTTTTAAATTACATTAAAAAAAAAATGAAAAAACCCTTCATAAACAAGTTTTAAAAAGTAAAAAGTAAAAATAACATATTTAAAAATATATATATTATAATGCAAATTAAAAAAAAAAATGACATTAAAAAAAAAAACCAACAACAATTTTTTGTTTGAAAATACATGATTTTTTAAGAAAAAAGTTTGAAAACAAATTATAAATGACATAAAAGTCCTTAATGTTTTTTGAAAAAATTCCAAAAAAAACTAACTTTCTTAAAAAATATATATTTAAAAAACACCTTTAAAATGATTGTAAAATTAAAATTTGACAAATAAAAAGAAAAATTTACCAAAAAAACCAAATTTAAGAAACAAAAAACACAAAATTTATATATACAAAATTAATACTACCATATTACATTTATCATACACACAATATAACATATATATTACTAGAAATTGCTCCTGAAGGTGCAAAAAGTATGTCATTATAAGGTTTATGCACACTTTAGTTTCACGTGTATCATAGTTAAGAAAAAATTGGTTTGATGTGTATTGCACCTCTATAGATTTGGGTGCTACGTCACTTTTTATGTAAGTTTGGAAAGAAGTTTTTTGCATCTTTGTTTTAGTGATTTATTACATAACATTTAGTTTTGAGACTATGTGTAACGACCTCCATCGTTACGACAACATGTGATGCATAACAAGTACAAATTTTTATTTGACGTAAGGCAAGAATGTCAATAATATAAATCAAGCATCTTAAATTTGACAATGAACACAACGCATGCAAATTACGCAACATACAACTCAACGACCTAGCATACTAGAACATCATGCAGCTTAGGCAACACATGAACATTCAAATCAGGAGAAAAATAAAAACGACTAAGCTCACTGACAACATCAAGATCAACCAAACGCAACCAGCATCAACGACACAAGTGATTAGAACCCTTACAATGAGCAAGAAACAAATAGCATTAAAACGTTACATAACAATGTACAAAAGATCAATTACAATGAACAACATCATCATCATCAGGAGGCTCATGACCCAAGCCAGGTTATCATATGCGCTACGCATGCAATGATCAAATCTTAAGGAATCATGTCACCACATTGCGACAATCGCACTAAGAACCCAAGTGCAAACATAAATAATTCGAAACCTTCAACCAAACCAATTGAAGGTTTTATCATTTTTTTTTGTGTGTGTAAACCATAATCTCATATTGGTGTGCGTTCATAACACTCACACTAGTGCGTAACCCTACCACAAGCATTAATGTAGGCTAACTTATTTTTTACGAAATATCAACCATTTTTCAAAATTATTGTCAATGCACCATTTATATTTAGTTGCACCATTTATTTTTAGTTACACCAGTGTGTACCCATACCATTCACGCTAAGGTAGTTTAAAATATTATACATGATTAATCTGCCATTTGTTTTAAAAAGTTATTGATGGTGTGTCATTCATGTTTATCCACATTGATGCATAACCCAACCACATGCACTAAAGTAGGTTATATTATTTTATAAAAATCACAGTAATCACAATTAAAATTATTAAAACTGTTGCAAAAAAAATTATACTATTATAACAGAATATTCTCAATAATCATAATTAAAATGATTAAATTGTTGTAAGGACGATTAAAACTATTGTAAAATATAATCATCAGAATCATCATTACATCAATAAAACTGGTGTAAAATCAATTAAAGATATTATAATGGAATGATCTCAATAATCATAATTAAAATGATTAAACTGTTGTAAGGACGATTAAAACTGTTATAAGAGGTAATCAACATAATCATCGTTAAATCAATAAAATTGTTATAAAAGCAATTAAATCTATTATAAAGCGATAATCACGATAATCGATCCCCTACCATAATTATAATCTCTAAATTATTTAAAACTGCCAATTCTAACCACTACAATTATTTATTTTGTTCAATACACAATCGTTGTCCTTAATACATCCCTTCCATAAAATTGCTACAACTATGATAACCGCCAAATAACCACTGGAATTATTTATTCGTTCAATACACAATCTCTAACATTAATTAAATCACTTCCACACCATCATTACAATATATAAAGCATTCAATCCTACTACCAAGACTCGGGTAGAACACTGGGTCAAGCCCCACTCATGCTACAGGTGGGGAAGGGTTGTTGGGTTAATACAGGTAGCAAGGGAAACACTTCCACAGTAATGACTAAATCCGAGTGTGGTAGCATATAGTCTGACACCCACAAAAAATACACGCGATTCTAGCCCTCTGCATGCAGCATGGAAGCCTCCCAACACAACAGGAAAATAAAACTCCCAGACTGAGCAGGAGCCCCGAGCTCAGTGTGCAATGAGGAGACCACTGTATCACAACAGGAAGGAACAAGCTTGATACATAGTTGTTCGGGCTTGAATATTCCACCTTTGCGAACGTCTAAGAAATGGAGGAGAAATTCATACTGATGCACACATTCACGGGCTCAATCCGACTCGAGTCCTCAAATTCATAAAGCTACTAGAAAATCGTCATTCACTCCACTGACAGAATCTTGTTAGTGACAATGTAACCGAATCCCGTTCAAAACAAAATAGAACAAGGGGTGGGAAAAGAAACATGGTTTCCTTGACCAATCAATCCAACAAAACTATAAGTGTTATAATAAGAGGTAAATGTTTTTAACGCAATTACCAATTCGATTCAATTAGCCCAAAACTAGAGGTATGATAGATGATGCCCTTTATCCGTAACTTGAAATTCGATTTGGGTCTCTCAACAATTTATCAGGCAATCCAAATAGGTGTGATGTGACAATCTCAAGGGCCTTTAATATAATCAGTTTGCATTCCATCATAGAGCCAAAGTCCAACTTGACACGGGGGACGAAAAATTGTGTTACAATTCTTGTAGATTTTTAGAGCCTCCGCCTTCCTTATTTTACCCTCAGATCATAATTAGAGTAGCTTAAATTGGGATAAAAACAATCAATTTTTTTCCACTACTTTCCCTCCATTTGCAAACTGAAGCCAATCTAAAGGACAAGGTTCTCCCATACAGTCGCGAGTGAAGGAAAGGAAGAATGTTGAGCTCTTAAGGAGCCACTTGATCTAAGGCAGGGATCTGCACTCTTATTTGAAGAGGTCTAGTTGAAATAAAGGTGAAAAAGCGACCATCCATTCCTCATATTTGAGGTGTAAATGGTGCAGTGATTAAGAGGAGGAAAATTTCCGATTGAACAATTTAATAGAGAGAGATAAGGTAACAGGGTGGTGTTGGATTACTGAGAGGGGGGGTGAATCAGTAATAGAGAAATTTAATCCCTTTTAACCATATAATCCAAGTGTTATATAAATGAATCATTATCATCCAATAACTACAGAGTAAATAAGCAATGACCAAATGAACAATCATACACACACAGTACACCAGTGTTTTACGTGGAAACCCAAATCGGGAGAAAACCACGAAATGTTTTTTCTTATATGTCTTGAAGAATTACATTCATTGGAAGCACCAA
>JZKD02S0581794.1:0-16141 GCA_000966675.3 Picea glauca | reverse complement strand
CAGAATCGAAAGATTCTGTAGCCAGTCTGTTTAAATTATTTGTTGGGATTATTATCTAAATTTTGATTTCATTTTATCATTTCAGGTAAACACCAGATTATGGTGCTATGCTTAAAGAAAAGAGTCATGGAATCAACGTTTATTATAATAGTAATTTCCATTTTGAAAAACAATGTTCATTAATATAAATATTTTTTGATTAAAAGACTCCAACATGAGTATCTTTTTATTACTCTATTTTAGTGAAATACTTATTTTAAGAGAAATGCCTATATCTTGCATGATAGGAGGTAACATATCAGAAATATTTTTAAATAGATATGTTGCCTAGTGACAGAGGCATGCTTTTCTGAACCATAGATTGGACATATATTTTTGAAACTATCGGAGAAAGAAATTTGCTATTTGGATTTAGACTTGTGTAAACTGTACAATGTTTCTCATTGTCTTCTCCTGTAATTTCCAGTTATGAAATGTTATCCGTGTCGAATTAGCTTTAGTCTTTTCTTCACATAATATCTCATATCGTTTCTTTTCTTTATGTTGTTCATTATCTCTTGGTCTAGTTTATATCTGTGATTGATCACCTATTTAATTATTTTGAGTTTACGCCTGATGCTAGATAGTTGGTAACTCCATTACCGAGGATTGAAATTTATTTCATTCTCGGTTATTGGACATCTCAAGGTCACATGATATATAATTATTTATCTTTTTGTCATGATAAATGCACTCCAGAATATGAAAAACTTCCTTGAATTTCTTCAGGAAGCATTATGCTTGCTTCTGTCATAGGTTTTCACTTGACATAGGACAAGAGGAGCTCATAAAAATGCAGAGAGACAAATTTGGTTTATTATTGCTGATCAGTTAGAGTTTAGTCAATGTATTATTTATTTAATTTGTTTATATGTGAAAGAATAATGATTGAATTATTTTGAAGTGAATTAGATTTGTCTATTTTCATTATATCATCACAATCATATTCATTCTTTGTTTACTAGTTTGATTTTTAGAGTATTATAATAAGTTTGTTTATACATTATCTTGTTTAGATACATTATCTTAAACAATAATTTTCACAAGGTTTTGCCCAAACCTTGTAAACTGTATATAACCATTGTACATTAACACTCTTAGTTAAACATTTGAAATTAAGGTGTTGATTGTTAGAATTGTATCTTTAGTTAGTTTACTTCCTTTAATTTTTTTTAGGATCCTAGTTGGATAACAGAGCCATAAAACGCGTCAGGACAGATCATACCAAACAGCTTGGGTTAAATAGACAATGCCAGTCAAGATATATTCCTTCCTCTTGACGGTGTGTTACAAATGCCTATCAACAAATGGTGCTAGAAGGAGGGCTTGAAATTCATTGATGGCATGTGGAGGTCGTAAGACTCCCCCAAACAATAGTTCTCCTGTCATGACGCATAGTCGATTAGACACTAACATTACATTTGACCCAGCTACTACCTCAAACACTACTCCTTATATTCTTGTCGAACTAGTGACACCAGTTCCTCAAGGGATTGACATCCAAGAAATTGTTTGCCGGTCGATTATAAAAAATCAAAGTGCTTTGTCCTTAATCAGACAGCCTGGTAGACAACTTAATCAACCCCTTGATTTCAAAAATCTTCAAGAACAACCTCAAGACATTGGTCTGCCCGAAAACCCTTTAGGCAGTAATATCACTGATCCTTGGTGCTGGGGGATCTGGTATCACACAACCCCCACCTAGTTCTTCTCAACCTTCTTCAGGAGAGGGATCCTCAGATGAAGGAAGTTCTTCATTTGAACCATATCAACCTTAGAATCCACCAAATCCATGGAAAAACTAAATAATCCCACCAGACCTTGGCTTGATCAAGATGTCGTGGCAGTACTTGGACCCCAACACCCATTGCCTAAACATCCAGAGAAATGGTTGCCCAAATTTGATCCAGATTCGAAGCAATCAGTTGAGGATCGCATCAAGAAATTTATGTTAGCTGTTAGACTTAGAAGTGTCGAGTACGAAGATGTCGTGTGTAGGTTATTCCCATACACTTTTGAAGGGAATGCCTCAACCTGGTATTTTGCGCAACAACCTCAAACCATCGTCTCTTGGGACAAGTTTGAAACCTGTTTCTAGAAAACTTTGGAGAAAATAAATCTCCATAAGTCTTGGTAATGAAAATCTCTAGTTTGAAAATGAACCCTAAATAAAAAGTTAAATATTTCAACCAAATATTCCTAACGCTAAAAACCAAAATCCTTGTAGATTCGATGCCTGCGGAAAATTTGATTGTTGCATACTATACTAAGGCCCATAAAAATATAGCCATAAGGGTTAAAAGATCCAAAAATAACATATTATTAGAAGCCTTTGAGGAGGAAGTCCTTATTGAGAAAGACATCCTGAGTTTAAAATATAGTCTAAGTGGTGAGGCTGAAACAATTTCATCTTCTAAAAAGAAAATAGAAATTCTCACTAGGCCTCCTCAAACTAAAAATCAACACGAAACATTAGACTTGGAAAGTTTGAAAAAATATTTCCAGAAATTATCCAATCAGGTCATAGAATTGAAAATATCTGCCGAGGAGGTATCTACAAGTAAAGGAGGTTTTAGACCACCTTTCAGAAAACCTTTTCCTCCAAACCGGCCAAACCCGACCACAGAAGGTCTAAACTTCGAAGGTCTACAGTATGATTTTCAAAAAATACTGGAAGCACATGATAACTCTATTTCTCCTCTCGTTTTCGAGCATTTTTCGGACAACATATTTCAAGAAAAATTTGAAACTGCCCATCCCTATAACACTCGAAGTAAATCACAAAACAAACCTGCACCCGAAACAAGTAGAAATGTGGTTTCAAAACAACCAAAGCAAATTGAAACAAGACAAAACTCTGTTGCCCCAGTTTTAGAATATGATTTGGTTGAAGATCTTAAGAAACTAAGGGAGAATATATCAATTTTTGAATTACTTAAATTTCCTCTTATCGTACATAAAATGCTCCAAGGTATTGCTGAAAATAATAAAAAGAACGATTCTATCCGAAAGAAATCAACAGAAAGTGACCCAAATAAAGATAAATATGTCCCCGGTAAAAAGTCATCTGAAAGTCAGGATAAAATGGACATATCAGAAAAACTGTAGGAAATTTAGATAAAACTATTTCAGGTACAACCATAAAAAATCAACTGAATTCTGCTGTCTCTTCATGAAAAAGTGTGCCTCCTTTTTTATTAACTTTCAAAATTTTCAATAGGAATGTACATAACTGTATGGTTGATTCTGACACCTTGTCAAATGTAATGCCTTTGTCTGCGTGTCAGAAAATTAAAGCTGAAGTAAAACCTTATGATTTAAAGATCATTCAGTTAGATCAAACTAATGTCAAAGTCATTGGTGAACTTAAAAATCTGTTGATAATATTATCGCCCAATCCAAAGGTTCACCAAGTAATTGATATTATTGTTGTTGACATTCCTAAAGTATATGGTTTATTCTTGAGTAGAGATTGGTCAAAGAAGTTACACAGATATTTTGATAAGGACTGGTCTCATTTGTGGCTTCCAAAAAATGGATAGCCTAACAAGATCAGAATAAACAGAGAACGTTACCTCAAGTATACTGTGACAGATTTAAATGATTCAAATGAGCCTTTTACCACTACTGTAAATTCAATTGAAACACAGGGAATGAATATTTTTTTTGGTAATTTCATGACTGAAATTTCCTCTATCACCAACCCAGAACAACAATTCGAAATATCAGCCTATACTCAGACGACAAATTTGTCGAGTATACCGAACATTCCCGATGACGAACAAATCTGGTCCTTATATTTTGATGGATCCAAATCCCGGGAAGGGGCAGGTGCTAGTTGTGTGCTTATCGATCCCACATGTAATAAAAAATTTATTTCTCATCTATTGGAATTTGAATTTACTAACAATACAACAAAATATGAAGCACTTCTGGAGGGACTAAGGAAAGCACTGGATATGGATGTGCAAAAATAGGTAGTATTCAGTGACTCTAAAATTGTAGTCAAACATGTAAGAAATGCAATATATTGTTTATCACCGCATTTGAAAAACTACCAAACTGAGGTATGGAGTTTAATACATAAATTTCTCACTTTCAATATAAATTCCATTCCTAGGTCGAGTAATTCAGAAGCTGATTTACTAGCTAATGTTGCTTCTAAATTGTTTCATGCTGAAGGTATTTCTCCTAACGCATTCTCGGTTGAATTGTTATTCAAGCTATCAATTCCTAACAACATCACAAATTGGCGAGTATTTGATGATGATCAAGAGATCATCAACTTTCTGCATATGAAAGACACCTTCCAATATGTAGTAATCGATGAAAGCACCCATAACGAAAACCTCCTCTGAGATTTCACGGTAATATTTGATCCTCGACCTACAAAATTATCATCCGAGTTGGTAAACTCTATCCCAAAATCTGTTGCTACATTAGAAATTTTTTATGACCTACATGAAAATTTTAGAGGGGTAGTCAATTGCAAAACAAACAGTTCCACATTGCTGTACAAAACTATAAATTTAGGAATGTGAGATAATCCTCAAAATACCAATCTGCGAAAAGGGTGTTCTGAACAAGAGAAGTAAGATTTTATAAAATTGTTCAAATAATTCAAAGATGTGTTTGCTTGGATGTACGACGATCTAAATTTTTTTGATCCAAACATAATACAACATGTAATTCCTATGAAGCCCCAAACCCAACCTTTTCAACAGAAAATGAGAAAAATGCATCCTAAATTAGAACCCACCGTAAAAAATGAACTAAATAAATTATTCACTGCCAAGATCATTTTTCCAGTCCAAAATACTCAATGGGTATCCAACTTAGTCCCAGTAAGGAAGAAAAATGGAGAAATTCGACTTTGTGTCGACTTTCGTAATTTAAATCGAGCCTCTAATAAGGGCAATTATCCCGTTCCTCCAATGAAACAAATTCTGCATTAAGTATCTGGTTCTGAAAGACTTTCTTTATTAGATGGTTTCTCGGGACATAACCGGGTCCTTATGTCTCCATCAGATCAGCTGAAAACCACTTTTCATACCCCATGGGGCACCCACGCCTATAGAAAAATGCCTTTCGGATTGATAAATTTCGGTGCCACTTTCCAGAGGGAAATGGACATTGCTTTTTGTGGCCTTATCAATTAGTTAGTTGTGGTCGACCTAGATGATGTCACTATCTTTTCCAAGAACAAGAAAGACCACCTCTCACATCTTAGGGCTGTGTTAGAATGATGTCGCAAGTTGGACATTTCACTCAATCCTAAAAAATCAGTCTTTGCAGTAGAACAAGGGAAATTGCTTGGGTTTATAGTCTCTAAAGATGGAATGATAATTGATCCCTAAACAACCCAAGCCATTGCCAATCTTCCCCCACCTTCTTCCAAAAAGGCCATGCAATCCTTTTTGGGTAAAATTAATTTTGTCAGACATTTTGTTCCAAGTTTTTATGAGATGGCCAGGCCTCTACAAAATATGATAAAAAATGATGTTCTATACAAATGGGGATCACAAGAGAATCAAGATTTTGATTCCATTAGAAAATATATAATCGAGGCACCTTCCTTGATGAGCCCTGATTTTTACTAGGATTTTACATTATATACTTTTGCATCTGACAGATCCTATGCTGCTGTGCTCACACAGAAAAATGTTGAAAACAACGAGATACCTATTTCATTCATGAGATCGTCTTTTGAAGGATCATAACTAAATTACCCCACAGTGGATCAGCAGGCATACACTATTTTTAAAGCAGTTAAACATTTCAAATCTTACCTGTTAAAATCCAGGAAAAAAATTGTTGTTCCTTACCCAGCTGTAAGAAATATGTTAGTGCAGAAGGAGCTGGGAGAGAAAAAGCGCAAATTGGATGACATCACTTCAGGAATATGATCTCGAAATATTACATGCACAAATTGTTAGAGTTCAAGACCTTTGTAAATTGGTAGCTGATTCAGTTGAAAAATCAGAAAATCAAATAAATACATCAGCTGCAAATCAACATAAAAAAACACAAATCAACTGTGCACAAACTATGCCCAATTCATGGTATGATAATATCAGATTTTATTTGATGCACAAACTTTCTCCTTGTAATCTTGATTTCAAAAAACAGAAGAGCACTAAGGCTTAAATCTTCATCTTTCCAATTAATTAATGATATATTATTTCAAAAGAATTTTGACGGTGTTTTTATGCTTTTCTTAGAAAAGGAAGAATCTGAAAGGTTGTTGGATGAACTTCATTTCGATGATGCTGGGGGTCATTTTGGTGGAGATACCACTGCCCACAAAGTACTAAGAGCTGGATACTATTGGCCTACCTTGTTTAAGGATGCTCACACTTTGTCCCGCAAATGCATAATCTGTCAAAAGGCTCCAGGACAGGTAAAAAAGGTTGCTTTTCCTTTACAACCTGTCACGGTAGACACACCTTTTCAACAATGGGGCCTAGATATTATAGGACTGATTAATCCCCCTCCCTCAAAAAATCACAAGTACATTCTCACGTCAATAGATTATTTTACGAGATGGTCTGAAGCCTTACCATTAAAAGTAGTCAATACGAATTATGTAGTTTTGTTTCTAAACTCTCATATTATCACTCGATTCATAATTCCTGAATGTTTGGTTTTTGACAATGCTTCTTATTTTTCCTCTCTGGATATGAACGTATTTTCTTTAGAGAAAGGGATCAAACTAAAATACTCTGCCAGCTATTACCCTCAAGGGAACAATTTGTCCAAATCAACGAATAAGAATCTGATAAAGATAATAAAGAGAACGGTGTCAGAAAACCACAAAAATTGGCACAATGCATTGTACAAGGTACTTTGGGATGATAGAGTAACTACAAAAGATTCCATTGGTAATTCTCCTTTATTCCTCGTTTATGGAAGAGAATCAATCCTTCCTCCACATGTCTTTCTTCCCTCTCTACAATTGCCACAGAAAGTTTAAGAAGAGGAAAGTCCTCCTCTAGAAAATCGGATAAACGCTTTATTAAAATTGGAAGAAGTAAGAACACAAGAAAAACATAAATTGGATCAACATCAGAAAATTGTAAAGAGATGGTTCAATACAAGTTCATCCTCTGAAATAAATTTTAATGTAGGGGATTTGGTCTTCAAATGGGACAAAGCACACGAGAATAAAGGAGAACATACCAAGTTTCAAAACATGTGGTTGGGGCCTTTTGTCATTTATGAAAAATTGGGTCCTAGTTCTTTTCGGTTTCACAACTTAGAGGGACAACCAAACACTTTTCCAGTGAATGGCCAGTCTCTAAAAAAATACTTCACCTGAGAAAATCAGGTTTGCCCCCTTGTAAATATTTTTAGTTTGCGTGTTCTTTTGTTTTATTTTTCTTTTTATTTCAGTTTGGTTTTTGTTTCCCTAATAATTGTTTCAGAGTCATCATTCATTATTGAGGGGGATTAGATCTTTCATTATCAAAAATTTATAACAGTTCAAAGAATTTGCACGTTAAGTTCTAAACTCATATCAATTGCAGTAAGTTTTTGTCCAATCATTGTTCCCGGTCCTCATTGAAATCTCAGGGAAACACAATTATCTTTAAAAACTTCTCACACCGTCCCTATTTTAATGAAAACAACTCATAGCGCTTCCCCATCCCTGAGATGATTTCTTGACTGAAATCTAAATGTCTAGATTATGATGAAAGTTATCAGTTCTCAAAGAACGAAAAAGAAAATTCTAAAAGATCGATCCTATCATTGTCTGGTTGTGAAATTTCCTATATCACCCCACTCTCTTGTTATCATGAAGTTTCTAAAATTCTTTACAAACAATTTTGGAGAGTTGGAAGCACTGTAATGTGTGGGAATTGTGTGTAAACCCATCGGGATACTAAACAGGTATGCTGGCAGCGGGTAAATGCACACATGATACCAAGACAACTTCGTTGGGGTACTAAATAGGCCTGCTGGCAACAAAGCAATGTTGGGTTTGAATATCCTCAAGTATGTTTTTAAATTGATTTGATATTTTTATCATAAAATGGATGACTTTTGGATGGGATAGAAGTACTAGAGAGGGTTAAATGACATCCCTACTGAGGCTATAAACGTATGCTAGCAATAGTGGCCCTGTCAATAGTATTGAAGTTACTTGCATAAATATTGTTACCCCTTTGATCGAAACGAGATGTCAGATTACAATTTTTGGACATAAATTTATTCAATGACATGTCTGTGTCATTTTTTTGCGTTGATGTCAAAATGCTTGATCTGTCTTTTAACTTTTTATAACAACTATATGAGTTATCTGTTCCCTAATTTAAAGTCTTGATGATGCATAGATAACTATTTCTCTCAGTGTGTTGTCATTGTTGGTAGCCAAATATTCATCTCGATTTTATCATTGTAAAATGTCGTCTTAGTGGGATACAATTTTTTCTAGATGCCTCCTTCTCATTGTAAAGATTTCTATCATCTTCTGGTTTTGAAAAGATTCATTTGATTAGCTGTGTGTATGAGTTCATTTATTTTTATCTATCATTTCTCTTGTTCAATTTCATGACTGTAAGCATAAAATTAGAACAAGATTTGGTTTGAGGGCATCATACAGCTTGTGGACTTTCCTTTTATAAGTTGGATAACACCTAAGGGCATCTAATATTTTCTTAAACCTTTAAAGATTGTAAACCTATCATATTTTGGGTTGATTCCTTATCATAGCACATGAGTTATCCACTTTGGGATCATGAATTAGGTATTCTATTCCTTGATTATTGTTGATTTTCACATTAACATATCCATGATCACACAACAAACAAAACTTTTGTTTATTTTGTAATTTGAATCCTACCCCTTGAAGTCTTATCACAGTCTTGTCATCCTAGTACAGGACTAACAGTCATACCTTCAAGCATTACTCCTTCGTCTTGCATAACACATGCATGCATTCATTGTTTCAAGTGGTAAGTTTTGGTTCTCGGGTTTGGCATTCATTTCACAAGGTAGTTTTCATTCTGCGTGTCCTCTTGTTTAGTATCCACTCAACGTTCCAAATGGTCACTATGGTGGATTTCCAAATCCTTAGGGATCATACCTCCTTTGAATACATAGAGCTCATCCTATATTTCGTGTGTTTTCAAACACACCCCACCCTTCGCTACTCCTGTTGTTTATGTGTAACCTTATCAATGGAACCTGTGGTGCGGATCGAGCCCAATGGTTCATAGGATCTCTTCTCACATGATGATTCCATAGACAAACTTGTGGCTTATGGTTGGGATGGGTTCATAAAATGATTTGAGGGTTTCAACCTCAAAGTGTCTCAAGCCTTCGCTCAAACTTTCGATGGAACCAGGGATAAAATTTGGGATTTGCAGTTAGAGGTGACCGAGGGTTCGATTGCATAGGCTACTGAATTTCCCCAAGAGGGACCTCGTTGGTTTAAAAACCTCAAGTTCAAAGGCATGCCTTGGAATCTACTCATGGCTTCCAAGAAATCACGTTACTATGCAAAAGGTACACCAATTGTTCTTTTCAAACCACGATGGCATCGCTTGCTCTTGATGCTTAAGCAATTTATTACCTATGAGGGTAGATACGGTCTGGTCTTCCTGTATCATGTTTGTTTATTAATGGTATTCCTAGGTTATAATTTGAATATGCCATTTTATCTACTTAGGAGCCTGTAGAAAATGGCCAAAGTCTACCAGAGACAAAACCTAAATTCACAGTCAAGCCTGTTCCATCACGACCTGATTCAAATTCTCATGATTTCACATTTATCTAAAGCTGGGGATAGTTGGGAAAATTTCGTGTATAGAAATGGGTTTACCCTACCTGAAAATGTAACAAACTTACCTATGCATTTCGATGAACCTCCCAGTTCCTGTCGATCAAACCCCTCTATGGAAAACCTACATGTTAGTCTACAAGAAATCCCCGCGTCTATAGAAGAAACCCCTGTTGTTCTCCAAAAGTCATCCAAAGGTAAGAAACCGAGATGCGATTTTACTCCTAGGAAATCTTTAAAACAAGTTTTGAATGATCTAAAGGATAAAATCCTTATTGTCCCTAATCCTGAGCCAATTCAGGTTGATTCAAATGAAATTGATATAAAGAAACAGGGTAGGTGAAAGAAACAAAGAAGTCCAGACATCAATTTTAAAAATAAAATAGCTGGTCGACTTATTTCCCGAACACTAAGAAATTGAAAACGTGGTCATGAGAAACCAATCCCTGTGATTGAGGTCAATGCTTGATTTTCTTAGGATGACATTAATGATCGAGTTGTTGAGGATGACATCGATGACCAGATCCCTGGGGATGGTAGCGATGATGATACACCACAATTCAATTTCGTATCAATTCTTCCTCCATTCTTAAAGAAACAGGAGGGTTTTTCAGGTATACAACATGATCCGAAACAAATCATGGAACATGTCAAAATAACCACTATAGAGCAGACTCAGCCTTTGTCTAACATAGAACCGGTTCATTGTGAAAATTGTTTCGATTGGATTGAAATATATTATTTGGATGTCCATTGTCTTCATTTGGATGTCCCCTGTCTTCAGGCACAATTGAACCAAATGATCACCTGAAACTCAGTGCTTGAAAAGGATACCGATGATTTGAGGGTCTGTGTTCGATCGAACACACACAGGGCTAACAAACTATTAAGCGATCTGGGAATGTGATCATAAAAAATTAGACAAACTTCAATACCATTATAAATTCATACATGTTTGATGCCTCTCTATCAAATTTCTGAATTGGTAAATAGGTGGTTTTTTTTTACGATATGATTCTGTTGAGAAATAATAATTAGATTCATTTTTTATTTTATTTTTATTTTGAGACTAGTTACATAATCGAAAGATTCTGTAGCCAACCTGTTTAAATTATTTGTTGGGATTATTATCTAAATTTTTATTTCATTTTATCATTTCAGGTAAATAACAGATTATGGTGCTATGCTTAAGGAAAAGAGTCATGGAATGAGCGTTTATTAGACTAGTAATTTCCATTTTGAAAAAACAATGTCCATTAATATAAATATTTTTTGATTAAAAGATTCCAACATGAGTATCTTTTTGTTACTCTATTTTAGTGAAAGACTTATTTTAAGAGACTTGCCTCTATCTTGCATGATAGGAGGTAACCGATCAGAAATATGTTTAAATAGCTATGTTGCTTGGTGATAGAGGCATGTTTTTCTAGACCATAGACTGGACATGTATTTTTGAAACAATAGGAGAAAGCAGTTTTCTATTTGGCTTTAGACCTGTGTAAAATGTGCAGTGTTTTTCATTGTCTTATCCTATAATTTCCAGTTATGAAATGTTATCTGTGTCGAATTAGCTTTAGTATTTTCTTCACATAATATCTCATATCGTTGCTTTTCTTTATGCTATTCATTATCTCTTGGTCTAGTTTATATCTGTGATTGATCATTTGTTTAAGTATTTTGAGTTTACGTCTCATGCTAGATAGTTGGTAACTCCATTACCAAGGATTGAGATTTCTTTCATTCTTGGTTATTGGACATTTCAAGGTCACATGATGTATAATTATTTATCTTTCTGTCGTCATAAAATCACTCTAGAATATGAAACACTTCCTTGAATTTCTTCAGGAAGCATTATGCTTGCTTCTGTCATAGGTTTTCACTTGACGCATGACAAGAGGAGCTCATGCAAATGCAGAGAGACACATTTAGTTTATTATTGCTGATAAGTTAGAGGTTAGTCAATGTATTATTTATTTAATTTTTTTATATGTGAATGAATAGTGATTGCATTATTTAGACGTGAATTAGCTTTGTCTATTTTCGTTTTATCATCACAATCATATTCATTCTTTGTTTACTAGTTTGTTTTTTAGAGTATTAGAATAATTTTGTTTATACTTTATCTTGTTTAGATACATTATCTTAAACAATCATTTTCACAAGGTTTTTCCCAAACCTTGTAAACTGTATATAACCATTGTACATTAACACTCTTATTTGAACATTTGAAATTAAGGTGTTGATTGTTAGCATTGTATCTTTAGTTAGTTTACTTCCTTTAATTGTTTTTAGGATCCTAGTTGGCTAACAAAGACATAAAACCTGTCAGGATAGATCATACCAAATAACTTGGGTTAAATAGACAACCCCGGTCTGGATCTATTCCTTCCCATTGACAGTGTGTCACAAACACCCGTCAACACACTATTATTGGACTGGACTGTGACTCTTCTTATTTTCCTCCTCCATATGGTATCTCCACTATTCAGACTTGTGCACAAGCTTCACTTTAATCTTTCGGCTCACTCTGTTGCTCTTCTCTCCTATCCCCAGTATTTTTCCTCTTATACCTTCTTCCTCCGTGCAATTCTCCAAAATCATACTCTTCCTATGGTATGCTTCCTTCTTGCATCCTCAGTCTCTTCCTTCCTTGTTCATTGATTCCTTCTCTTAGACGATCTCCCTATCATCCTCTAACTCCTCCTATGTGCACGAAGCCCCTTTAGCCATTGGATTTCATAATCATCATGTGTTTTCCACATAAAAACATCTTTATCCATGTATTTAATGATTTCAAGAACCTACTGCGTGATCCTTTGAAAAAAAATGTTTCTGCAACACTATATGATTTAATGCAATCTACTACAAATTTTGCAACATAACCGCCTAATACACTATCGGACCAAAAATCAACTTCTCTGGTAGTTGGTTTACTTACCTAATTCAACTAATTTACCAATTTATGAGTCCAATTCTTTGGTGTTGCAACACTTAACCTTCCTGTATTATCAACCAATCTTTCTAGCTACTATGTTAGAATTTCTAGGAATTCGCCAAAGAAAATTTCATGCAAGTTTTTGAACACATACTTTTGCATCCATTGCTTGTCACTCATTCGAGGGTTTTGATTCTCTTGTTGCATGAATTCATTTTCTTTTCATTCTAGCCAATCTATGATTTTCTTCTTAGTCGACCTCCATTCCCTTAATCACAATTTCTCGATCCCGGCAACAAAACCATTTGTTGGGATAAACTGGTATGCACATCGGCTGTAAGAACCAAGGTTCGGTTAAAATGTGACCAAAAGACCCTCAATACACCTACCCTTTCGGCATCACCTTCTTGCACAGATGAAATCTCACTTGAGGTATCTATTGGGATTGCAATAACCATATTTTTGGAGTGGTAAGGGAAAGGGAGGTAGATGCACAGATCATTGTTCCTTATCCTAGCTTATGTATGTTCTTGATTATTATTATCATTCATGAATATTGCATCATAACCAATCCATACATTAAATCTTGTCGGTGAAGTATAATGACATCATTCATAATCACACATAAACAAGTAAAGAACACAAGTTGCAAGATTATCTCTCAAACTCTATCTTTATTCATCGTATCAATCGATTACATTCCTAATTCTTACATAATCTCAACCTCTACGGATTATTCACACTTGGTCTAGCCCACTAGCTATCTCACTCCCTATTCATTGATAGCTCTCTCTTTTTACCCCACCCATTACATATTTATACCCAAAATCTAGGGTTTAAATCCCTATTCTTATCTATCCCAAAATAACCCATTACAATGCATGGCATGTCCAACTTAAGTTAACTAGTTGTTTGCCTTCTTTTACTTCCCGTTATTTATACAATGTTTCTTCTTTTCTTCTATTTTTGAGAAGTCACACTATCGTCCTTTGCACTTCCTTCTCTCGCTTGCTTTCTTTATCCTTTTTTTTATGCGATGTCTTCGTCATGTTCGCTATTCATCCTTTTGTGCCCTTCTGTGCACTTACTTCCTTCTGTGCGTTATCCTCCTTCCCTGCAATTTCTTCCTTCTTCGTCCTTTCTTCATACTTAAGCTTTTCTCCAAAATTATATCCAAAATGTCTTGTCCAACAACGTGTAATGAATCATGGTCTAAAACTTGTACCCAATATTCTTCAATATATTCATTGAAATTCCTCCAAGTTTCTCTCCTTGAATCGTTACTGAAAGGGAGATATAATGAATATGGAATACCTTCCTAAATTCCGGTCTATTCTAGATATCAAATATGTACAACATGCCACACTCAATATTTGATATCTTATTCTTAAACTCACACACAAAATACTACATACTGTAAATTTTCTAATTCGATCGGTTTGATAGAATTTGGATCCTCTATAAAGAAGTTATTGTTGATTAATTGGGTTGGTTGTCATTGATGTCAACCCTTGAAGCAATTATAGTAGAGAATTATGGTAGCCCTATCAATATGGTTAAGGAACCCAAGTTTGGTTGAGGAATAATGTAATGAATATCAATAAATTTGAAAGTGAGACTATTCTAGACGGATAGTACATGTCGTGTCGTTTTTGGTGATATGTGGTACATCACATAGTTCCTCATGGTTTAGGAGATATGGCTTAGTAAATTTGGAGAGTATCATGAGTTATCTAGAAGCCCCTAGAAGGTCAAAGAAGTCAATTTATTCTAGAATCTTCTAGAATAAGTTTACTAGTCAAAGTGGTTGTAACTAGGAGTTAATGATGAGTTAAGTTTCAAAAAGAAATTAATTAAAAATAAATTAGTTGCAACTAGAAGTGGTGAGATTACTATTTGTGAATAATGTGGTTGTAAGTGGAAAAAGTAGTTAAAATTGGGTGATCCCTAAAATAAGGAATTTGGGTAAAACAATTAGAAGATAACCCCTAGAGGAAGGTACTTGGAGAGTATAAATAAGAGAGAAAGGGTCTCTTATTAGCACCTATTGAGAACACTGAATATCTATTATTGTGAAAGGTTTATTGTAGGTACTCATAGATACATCTGAAGTTACACAAGTCCGAGGAAGTGAAGGTATAGTAATAAATTTTTTTTCATGGCCATAGTGGAGAGTGAAAAGTTCGCTAAAACCTTAGTTAGGGTCATCTCCACGGGTCACCTAGTAGACGCCACGTTAGGCACCCCTGCGGGTTGAGTAGAGCCTATCACGTGAGGCCCTGTTGGGCATATCACTTACATCACACGAGGCACTACCAAAAGTGATATTTGAGGCGTGTTTAAGGTTGCAAAGGGTGAGCAAAGTCTGCATGAAGTTCAATAGTGATTAGGTACAACTGATCTATCTACAAGTTCAAAATGGTATGTCATATTCTTATGTGTAGTTGGATATTGTTGTCTACATGAGATATGGTTATGGGAGATTAAGGATTTTCCCTAGAGAGGATGTTGGTTGTATGGAACATACTGTATGAGCTAGATCTATAGAAATAAAATGATGGTATGTCTGGTATTTATCATTGGTATATCTTGTTGGCTTGAGTGTTGAGGCATATCTTGTATTTCTTGGTACATGGTTGAGGGATTTTGGTTGAGATGTGTTGCTGAAGTTGTTGTTACAATTTGAGGCTGCATAACAGTAAGGATTTGATGTCTATTCCATGTGAGGGTTTGTTACACATGATTATGATTGTATGCACATGTATGGCACATGACTAGAGAGACATAGATGCACATGGTTTGAGTTATATTCTTGTGATATCAGGTATGATATCTATGTTATCAGATCTGATCTATTGAGGAGATTATTGGTATAGGTTGTTGGTATATGTTGGTACAATTTATTGGTACAAGTTGATTACAGGTTATCGGTACAAGTTGATTACAGGTTATTGGCACATGTTGGTTACAGGTTGTTGGCACAGATTGATACAGGTTTACAATGGCATATTTAATAGTGACAGTGTGGCAGTGGTTTCATCAATTATTTGGCACTTATATTTTAGGGCGGTTGGATGGATCAATGCTAGGTGGTTGTAGCCAATTTTCATTTGTATCCAGAGAACATAGGGGGTTGTAGCCTCCTTCTAGTTGGAGTCAAAGAATTGGGGAGTTGGAGCTTCCCTCAGGTTGTATCCTAGAAATCTTGGGGGTTGGAGCCTCCTTCTAGTTGAAGTTGGAGAACAAAGGAATTTGGTTCTTCTAATGAATGCAATTCTTAAAGAAAAAAGTACTTCTTAAGAAAAATCATTACGTGGTTTTCTCCCGCATTGGGTTTCCACGTAAAAATACTGGTGTACTGTGTATGTGTATGATTTCTCATTATT
>JZKD02S0581750.1:2835-16141 GCA_000966675.3 Picea glauca | reverse complement strand
AACTTCCTCCCAAGAATTAGGCTCTAAAAAAAAACCAATAACCCCCAATTACATTAAAAAGGAGTTAAATTACATTTAATTAACCAGAAAGTGGTTAAAAACCCACTTCAAAACTATATTATAGTTATGTAAACTGGGCTTTAGCACCTCTTGTTGGGTGCGTACCTTATATAAGGTCATATGGCATCATAGGGCCAAGCGCTAGCCCAAAGGGCTAAGCGCTGGCCCCTAGCCCTCGTATGCAATGACACCCGGTCACATTGGTATAAGGCGTAGCCCCCATGCTAACGGTTGAAACCATTATAAAACGCACCATATGGTTACACATCATAGAACCGGGGATTAACATATTATAACCGTTGGTTTTAAATAATGAAACCATATTAATACAACCGCGCCATTCAACTGTCCGCGCCAAAGGTCGTATGCGGGCACAATAAAACCGGGGTCGGGGCTAAGCCCCGACCCAACCCCGCGCAAAATACATTATAACACAACTTTAAATATAACATAACCCGGTTATAGAACAAGCACTAATACATAGCGCAGTGGTCACGAGGCTTTGTTCAAATCGTTGTCAACGGAGGAGGTCGGTAGTTCGAATCCGGCCGAGTACATACATTTTTGACAAACGAACCATTAGAGAAATACCGGGGTGCCACGTGGCAGCCCATGATTGGGCCACGTGGCACCCTATCATTCGCCCAGAAAGATGCCACGTGTCAACAAATGATTCGACAACCATCAACCAATCAGAACCTGCCACGTCATCGCCACGTCAGCACGCCGTACGGTTCAGTCATCATGCCACATCAGCACCGTACTGCCACGTCGACCTGCTGCATCAGCCCTACCGTACGCTCGGTCATCCTGCCATGTCAGCTGCTGACGTCACCCGTGCCACGTGTCACCCTTCCAGTGGTGACACGTGTCACCTCGGGATTGGTCCAGTCGTACCCCAAAAATGCCAAAACTGCCTGACACGTGTCACGCTCTGGTGCTGCCACGTGTCACCTGTACGGCCATGCCACATGTCGCACGTATGGACGTGCCACGTGTCCCTATACGGACTGACACGTGCCCTATACGGACTGTACGGACAGGTACAGTCAACATCCCAAAATTTTGCCTGTTTGGCTCGGCGGACAAAATGCAATATCTTCTTCATACGGACTCCGTTTGACATAAAAATTATACCACCGGAATCAGGAAGACGAGCCAGACGCAATGGTGTTGGTTTCGCCGGATTTCGAGCACTTTAATTTTTGAGCATTTTTTATGCCCTGACAGCCTTCTGAATCCGATTTCGGATCAATCCCCCATATTAAATAATGTATTGTTACACTGTTGAGAGGCCAGAGTGCCCAAAAAAATATTAAAAGGCCAGTGTGCCCAAGAAATGTAATTTTTTGATCATTATTAATAATAAATACCCTTTCAGAAGAGTACCCGAAACACAAGAATCAAGACTTATGCAAAACCTCCACCTTCTTCGGATCCCATCCAAGTGTCCTCTGACCTTGAGATCCCTCATAAGAAACTTAGGGGATTTTCTGCTGATGGATTAGAGCCACTAAGGAAAACAAAATCAGAACCTACCTCACCTTACCGATCTCCCATCACTCCTACTTCACCCATGCCCAATCGATATCCTAAAACTGATAGATAATCCACATCCCTCAAAGGATCTAAGCCTTCCTTAGAGATCACCAATTCTATCCCAACCATAGAGAAGATACAAAAAGAAAACCATCAGCTTCTCCAACAGTTGGAAGAGAGGAAGAAAGTAGATGTACACCTTCATCATGACAACGCAGTCCTTCAGGCAAAGGTCAACTCCCTTCAGTGGTTGGTTGATGAAATGACTAAATATAAATGCAACCCCAGAGCACAATTAAAGAAACACAAGAGGCACACGGATAATTCTACACAGCAAGAAGGAGAGGCTTCCAAAGACGATCCTCCTCAGCAAGCCTAGTCACGAGGGGTAACTTATTTTTGTTTGCAGTGGGACCTGCAAAATCGTAAGTGTGGGGGTAATGTTGGGCCAAATATATGATCACTTTCATGACAGTTATTATATACTTTTTCCACATGCACATATATGTTTTTCATACTTTAAAGGAACTTTTTGAAGAATTTCATGATAAAATGGTATGATTGCCATAAGGTATGTGTAATTCATGTTTAATGATTGAATCAAGTATAATTCATCATGTTTTATGATTTCTAAAAGCTAATTCACGTTTTTTGGTGTTATAGGGGAAAAACGCACTGTGTTTCTAGTTCTGGCACTTGATCTGACACTCATTTCAACACTCGATCCAACACTCTATCCAGCACTCCGTAGTGCACAAAAATGGAAGGCAAGTTGGTGGTTATGGAATTGGCGGCCAGTGTTGGGCGAATCAGGAACATGGGTTTTGTTCATGATCACCCCTTCCAGCTACTGAACTCCAAACAACTTAGTTTCAGTTGTCCAAAGAGGGCGATTATTGGCTTGCTCTGTTTTGTTAGTTAGGGCATCATTTATTGTATTTTGCCTAAATTAGAAGTGGTTTGACCCTCCTGTAGTCGACCACTTGGTCTGTAATCTTATAAATACCACTAGGATGGTCAGATGATAGTTAACCAAGTAGCATTAGCATTTGAATTGTCAGAAAAATGATTTTACTCTGTTTTGAGTTTTTACATTGCCATAATTATGCCAAAATTGTGTTTTTGGATTTTTATGGTGAATTCGGCCTATTGAGTTCGTGGTGTGCTTTTAGAGAGTGACCATGACTTGCTGGGGGGCCCACTGATAGTCTGGTGACTATCAATGTGTTGTTTATGCAATTCTTAATTTAATTACTCTTTTTATTTTCTTGTACATGTATGTTTTTATTATGCTAACTAGTTTGTTGTAGCTTAATTGTTTTAATTGTTTTGCAGGTTAGATGTTGATACATATTAGCATGCATTGATTTTATAGACTAGGAAAAGACTTGCAAGTCTCTCTCTCTATATACTAACCCCATGTGCATTTAGATGTTAGATCATGCTTGATTTATGATTTTATAGTCTAGTTTAAAACCGAGTTTAATTAGAGTAGAATGGAGTTTGATTTGGGTAGGGATTGATGGATGGATAGAGTTAATTCCAATTTTTGATTATAGCTTGTTTATTTCAGTTTTATATAGATGTCATTTAATTATTTATTGGTTAATGTAGATTGTTAATTTACTTCATAGTTTAATTTCTGTTTTCAATTATTTCCTTATTGCAGTTTGAATGGTTAGAGTAGACATAGCATAGTTTTATTTTACACAATTTACTTTCCTAGAAATAAAAATGAAATAAAATGTCTTAGTTAAATAATGATGATCTCGTTATGTTGTTGATGGTTTATACATGAATATGAAGTGTATTTAACATTATTTTTGTCATGGCTAAGTTTTCATTGGATTGTTTACTCCACAACTTTCATTTTTCCATTGAGATTAGTATTGAGCTTATACCATTGGAATTGTCCTTTGTTGTCAAGTGTCATCGAGATGTTATCCGACATCGAAGACATTCACACAACCAACAACATTATATTTGAATTGTCATAGGTTAAAGAATAGTTTTTCTGCTTTCATAGATATAGATTATTGCTTTCATAGCTTAGAAAGTAGTCTTATTTGCTGTTGTAGGATAGATAGACTTTGCTTTGGTAAATTAGACAGTAGTTTGTTTATCATAGATTAAGAATTAGTTGTTAATCTTTCTTGCTTTCAATAGAATATATTTCCTTTCATGCATTGCATTGAGCATTTAGTCCAGCTGCCTCTTAGATTTCCTTCCATGCATTAGAAATAGTTTTGCATTAGGCATTTAGTCCACTTGCCTCTTAGGCTAGATAGTTGTTCAATGGGAAGTTTTTTCTTGCAGTAGTTAATTGTATTTTCTTACTCGTCTATTTTCTTTAATAGGTTAGATAGTTGTTTTTGCTTGCTTGCTTATTTGCTTTAGTAGGTTAGATAGTTGTTTTTGCTTACTTGTCTATTTTCTTTAGTAGGTTAATTAGGTGTCTTTGCTTATTTATTTTCTTTCATAAGATAGTTTCTCATTGAATGTAGGTTGGGAAGTTAAAATAGTTTGCTTTTGTCCTTTGCTTATTATGCTTAGTAGTTTGCTTTTGCTTATTGTTAAACTAGTTTGCTTTACATAGAGTTTTCATTTGCTTTCTTAGGAACTATCCATCGACCCTTGGCCCAAAAGTACTTAAGTTACCTAGTTTTAATTTGCTTAGTAGGATTTTATCATTAGATAAGCTTTGATTGAGTAGATTAGCCTTAGATAGCTTCCTTCTTTAGTTAAACCATACTCCTACCAGCCTTCTACCTTTGACATATATTTTGCTACAACTCTAAGTTTACTTACCCCGGGTTGACAATTTAATTGAGGGTTTTTACTATGCTTTTAGTGCATATATAACACCCATCAATAGTTGTTGAGCGTCATTACACCATTGACATCGACATAAGGTGGAGTTGGTTTGCGTGAGTTATTCACCACGAAGTTTCAAGAGATAGTCGATCCTCATCGGCATCAACAAAATATGGGAAGGATAGACATTGACAAAGGGCATAAAGAAATCATTGAAAGCCAATGATCGATGCGCTTTATCGGGGTCAGGGAAATCTAGAAAGGTTAAAAAATTGTTTTTTGTCTGCGACAAACATATCGTCGATCGTCGATCCCCAATACACTTTTGGCATTGAGAATTTTTTGAGAGAGTCGATCCGAGAGAACTTGGGTAGGTTTTTTCGCCGATCCTTGATACTTTTCGACGTTTGAAAGATAGGATCAGGTTTTAGAACATATAGCTTAAATAAGGTCCCGATCCCAATTAACACGAGTAAATGAAGACGTCGGTCTCAAAGTGCCACGTGTCTTTATCACATAAGGGTGTCGTACGTCCTAGTTTCGTCCTGAGTCATATTTTGGTTCCTTGGGTCCTAGTCATGCCTCCTAGTAAGCTTTGCCACATCATCTCTATATGACAAGATCGATCGACATCAGAGATTTTGCAAGAATATATCAACGAAAAGTGCTCGAAGCAGAATCTTGACTCCCGAATCACCAACTAGACGAGCGAAACGATGGGATGTTTCCGGCATAAGATACGATCGGATTCAGACATTTAATAAACCAATTAATGCTTCATGCCACATTTGTTTCTACCTCGTGCACTGATTTAACAACAACACTTTGAAACCGATGATAGGCCACGTTACATCCCGTGCCTGCGCTATCAACCTCCGATGAATTTAATATTAAACATCTTTGAAGATCTAGCGATAGATTTAATGAAACTACACTCATAAAACAAATTGAATGGCTGATGTGACAAGGTAAGTTCATCCCTGTTTAAATCTCTAGAACGATTTTGAACAATTTCATTATGCACACAAGTTTCAATTTCAGAGCATCTGAAGAAGAAAGGAAAGTGTCTTGAGACTGTCATGATCCCCAGATTATCAAAACCGGATTAAACAAGTTGCAGAGGTATGTGTTGAAGTTTTTCAATTCCAAGGTCATGATTTGTATATGCATCTGATTTATTACACGGTCTCTAAACTATGTTCTAACTGCAGGTAAAATTCCACCAAGAAAGACAACCACGAGACGCTTGTCGAGAGCACCCAAGCTAAAGGAAGCTGATACAGGTGAAGGTTCTTCTCCTGGTGCGACGAGGCGGTTGGAATACACCCCCAGGGTAGAACCAGTCATAAGAACCTCAACAAAGAAAGCCTTTGTCCAACCTACGGTCTTCGTTGATACAGAAGAAAGCACCGGATCCAAAGTAATGCTCCCACAGTGGGGGGGCCTTTTCAACAGAAACAACTGAGAGGAGTACTCAAAGTATATCCCACACAGTGACCTAGATGTAAGGGTGCTCAATGACCAGGTGTTCCCAAACATTCAACGATATTATTTGCACATTGTTGCCAACAAAACCCTGGTTTTCGCTTGCATAGAGGTTCTGAAGTGGCTAATCGACCATACCGATGCACATAAATGTTTAATCAATGATGAGAATGGTGGGTGTGTCGGATTTTTCCTCCATATAGAAGTCTAGAAATACTACAAGCTCATAGAACCAGAGGAGTGACTGAACACAAAATTCGTGGTGAATTTCTATGAATTCCATGACACTACTCGACTGATGGCCTCATGGTGGAAGGAGGACAAGAAGTTTACCAACCAGAGCAGTGGTTGATATGGGATGGTTAACTTGAGGGAGCCATACATCTATTTGATGGCTCTCGACTGTCGACTATATGGAGAGAAGGAATGCTCCAAGTTTTCGGAAGCATGGATGCCTTTGGCGTACACAATAGCAATCTCCAGGAGCAGCTTCAACTGGGGAGCAATAATTTCCAAACAATTGAGCATCTGTGTATAGATGGATCAGGCATCGAAAGAAGGGGAAACACCCACTTTCCACATGGTCTCATACCTTCTCGACGTCATATGTGAGAGAAATGTCTTTGTCGGCATGAATATAAGATGGCATGTTTTGGAGCTCCCAGTCCACGTTTATTTCAGCATACTATGGGAGAACAGGTATAAAAAATACTACGCACTCATCTACGATGAATTCATCGCTCTTATTCATTTTATCGTATTTAAAAAAGAATGCCCAAGATTATCTGCAACAACCAAGAAAATAGTAGCAAAGGTAGGCCAGTGGTATTTAGATGAATGCTCAACCTATATTAGGGTGTTCGGGGCCACCATAACACCACATATCCTACCCGCTCACGTCTCAGACCGAATCATTGTGGGAGAAATCTACTATCAGACTATCCTACAGGGATATAACACCACACTAGTCAAGGACAAGAAGCGGGCCGTCATACCCTACGGTTTCCATGTGGGGTTTTATTTGGTAAATGACATTGCTCAAGAAAAACAGGAAGGGCTGAGAAAACTTGAATTTAGGTTACCTACAGGTTGATTCCGCAAGCACAACCCTAAAGGCCTGTTCTTCCAACATGCTTCACGGGTATCATCGTGTTGGCCATACACTCATGATAAGTTTGAGGATGAAATTTTCATAAAGTGCGCTCAGGACTGGGAAGAGGTAGTAAAGAGTATGGCCAACCCAAATATGACCAGTTTCAAGGCTATGAGCATGGATGAACAGGTGGAGACAATAAAGAAGTCGACTCAAGAGGCCCTTAGAGCCAAGGAAGAAATTAGAGTGACAAAGACCACGTAGGCAGGGATAATGGGATTGCTCTCGCTAAAAGGGGCACAAATAATCATTGATCAATTGAAAAATGACCCTGATCTGATAGAGATGACGAGGATTCTCGCTGATGACCCAATCGAAAGCCAAGGAGAGCCAAGTGGCCTAGAGACGATACAACGTGAAGAAATCACTAGGCCAGAAAATGCTGAAGTTACACCACCACAACTCAGATTACCTGGGGGAATTTCAACCCAGCTTGATATAGAAAGGACATCAAGAAGAACACGTGTACCAAATCCCTTTTTTGACTTGATAACCATTTATGATGACGAGGAGAGTTTGGAGGTGTCCCAGGTGACTCCAGTGCAGATTCCAGAGGAGAAATAACTTGAGAGAGCATCTACCCCAGGACCCGATGCCCCAATTCAGAGCCTTCCGCAGAGAGAGCATGAGGTCGAAAGTGCCGTAGAAATTGAGCTAATTGACATGCCGGGAACTCCAATGGATAGCTCGAGGGATGATCTAGGATTGGGCGGCTAGAAAGAGGAAATTACACAACAAGAAATCAACAATTCAACAACTGATTTCCAAGTAAGTACCGAACCTGCCCCTGGTCCATTAGTTTTTTCCAATACCTTACTAGCCGATGAGAAACAAACGAAAGTCGAGCCACCGAGACATATGGAATAAGATCAAGAACCCATCCTAGAACATATACACACAGTTAGGAGCCCGGGAAATACTCTAACTTGGGGAGAGAATCAAATCCTTGAACCTGTTGATGAGGTTTTCAATATACAAGCAATCGCCTATGACCGAAAGAGAAAATCCATCATGAAGAGAATCACTAAGAAGAGGAGGATTACATTTGTTAGTTTGATTCTCATCACCAGAGAGGAAAAAATTCTCAACATAGAACACACCAAGACGTCCAAGCTTATCAGCGCAGGCATGGCTATCACAGATGCCACCTTGGATAGAGCAAGAAGATATGAAAAGGAGTTGGCCACTGCGCTTAAAGAGTTGGAGCATCTGTACCATTTGGAAAAATACTATCAGGACTCCACACAAGCTGCGGTGTTCTTGAGAAGTGAGTTCCAATATGCGTATGAAAAATTCATGAATGAATGACACCTTTTCACTGCAGGAATAGCCGACTTCCAATAAGACACCCTTATGGAACTAGAGACTTGCAAGGACATGGAAAGGTGGTATCAGAAGGCTCACCAAGCAGTGGAAACGATCGATTACATTAGCGTGGTTCAAAAGGGTTGATATGCCGAAGAGAATGACATTTAGGTGCCAAGGGACAACAACGTAGATCGTATCAGGAAAGAGGCCGAATACTAGGTGAGAATGGCCTAGGAACCTCAGTGAGAGATTCAGGAGAAATGGGCTGGTTGCAAAAAGAGATGGGTAAAGATTAATCGGGATATGAAAGACATCAACCTCCCAAAAGTCGACTCACCTAAGGAATTTGTCGACCTGCATGACATAGTCAAGCAACATGTGTAATAAGACTCAACATGGACAACATAGATAACAAAGGTGGAGAGCATGGCGTCAAGTTAGGTACAACAGTTCATGGAGCATCCGATCAAGGCTTGAGCAATTTTGCAGTGGTTAAGTGTAAAAATAGTCAGGTATCAAGCACGAGTAGTAGAAGTGAAAGAGATCCTTTCGAACTCGATGGAAGAAAAAAGGTTCCTATATGCCAACACATGCGAGGAACTCTTCGTCAAATGGTCAGAGTATGAGAAGAGTCATCCACTTCAGTGAAACTATTTGATGATTCTTAGGAGACAGAAATATGAAAGCACCATGTGGCGATATTTTGTTTTAATTAGCTTGCACTTTTATAACTATTTTTAGTTAATGATTCATTATAAATAAGAGGATTGAAATTTTAGTAAAGGTCGATGGTTTTGGCAAAGACCCTCATTTTTGGAATTGTAAAGAACTATTTCTGAACTACCTTAATTCAGAAGTCATGTTTAGGACTGGAGACAAACTTCTGTTTTTCATCAAAGGCATTGTGTGATTGGATTTGAGGAGGAATTAATTCCAACTTTATTTCATGAATGGATGTTGTAATGAGTAAAAGTTTCTAAAGCTATTGATAAGTTAGTTGTTTCAATACTTTTTGTAGTTCTTGTCTCTAATGATGAAAGAAAATTGTTGCATTTAAGTGTGATTAATGCTAGATCTAAGGAAACTATTTTTCTTGACATCATTTTATTGCATGTATGTTTTATTTCAATAATTGTATCTTAGTCAATAATTGAAATACCAACAAGTTAATGTATTAGTACTAGGCTTGTGATAGGTGTGAATATCTTTGTCTGCACGCTTGAGGACTAGGGTTATCCCAAGCTCAACCTTCTTCAGTGGTTAAGAACCTCCCCTTTTATCAAATAGTTTACACCAACACACATATTCTAATCAGACCCATCTAATAAGAGAAAATACAAAAGAGAACGTTTAAACTGAAGGATTAACTTTCATAAGAATATATCATGTCAATCACTACGTAAATCCCATCGATAAATCAACTGGATTGAAAGATCTAAAGAACCATTCCACCATTAAACATTGCAAAGTCTAATTGGGCCTCCGTGGTGGCTTTGGTTCCTTCTATTGAGTCAAAGGGATTTAGGACTCGTCAACAGGTGGCTTCGATCCCATGGACGAGGTGGAATAGTGTAAAACCAATGACATTTTTTTACTTTTGTGCGATAAACCCATAAAGCGGAAAACAACATATGATGCCAGTTGGTCTTATGTTTGTTGATGGTATGTTGTAGCATGGTTTTGACGACTTTGTTGACAACCTCGACCTATTCGTTGGAGTGAGGGTATTATTTGGAGGTGAAATCATGGGTGAAGCCTAACTTTGAGGAGAGTTTCGCAAATATCTCATTCTCAAAGTGTTTACCATGATCGTAAACTAACTGTAGTGGGATGCCGAATTGGGTAATGATGTGGTTGAAGAAAAAACTCATTGTTGTATCAATGGTGTTGTTAAATGTGGGCATGGATTCTTCCCACTTGGTAAAGTAATCTACTTCCACCGCAATGTACTTGTGTCCATTACTGGATGGAGGATAGAAGGTCATGAACTCTATGCCCCATTTACAAAAGGGGTCTACAGTGATGAATGGATGTATTAGAGCTAGTGGATCTCGCACTTTATTTGCATAAAGATGGCATTTGTTGCATCTCTTGGCAGCGTGGATGCAGTCATGAAAAAAAGTGGGCCAAAAGTACCCTGCTCAAATGATTTTTTGGGCAGTGGACATACCCGAGAGGTGACCACCGCAAGCACCGCTATGAAAATTGTTCAAGACTCTGTCAGCTTCAACGATGGTAAGACATCATCGAAGAATGGTGTCGACTCCGTGTTGATAGAGAATGTCTCCGATGAGGAGGTATCGGGGGGCCTGATGGAGAATGAGTCAACGATCATCTCGAGAGAGATAAGACCCAAAATTTTGTTTATGAAGGTAGATGAGGAGGTCATCATACCAAGGGTCATTGGAGGGGATGAAGAAGAGGTTTTTATCATAGAAATCCTCATTGATGGGGGAAGTTTTAGTGTTCAGAGGAAAAGTCGTAATGAGTTCGGTGAGGATGAGATATTTATTTCTTTTGGGAGTAGAGAAATCTAGATCGTATTCCTGGAGGATAACGATCCATCGGGAAAATTTGGCATTAATCTACCATCGACTAAGAAAGTACTGCACAGGGTTGGAATCTGCTACGACCTTGGTAGTTCTAAGAAGGATGTAATGTCACAGTTTTTGTACTGCGAGGACAACTACTAATGCCAATTTCTCGCCATGATTATACTTTAAGGGTGGCCCTAAAAGGTTTTTACTAATGTAGTAAATGACATGTTCTCTCCCATCATCCCCTAATTGGACCAGAACTTATGCTACTGAGACGATTGAGGTTGATAAGTAGAGGATGTAATCGCTATCATAGTCTGGGGGACTAATCAAAGGGGCATTGGATAAGGTGACTTTCAAATCATCAAAAGTTATTTGAACATGTTCGTCCCATCGAAATGGAATACCATGATGCAGTAAGTGGAGAAAACCATGGGAGCGAGTGGCGTAGTATGGGACAAAGCGACGTAAAAAGTTGGCTTTTCCTTGCAAGCTCTGCAGCTGGCATAAATTCCTAGGTGGTGGAATTTCTATGATAGCTTGGACCTTGAGGGGGTCCACCGTGATGTTGTGTTGGGAGACAATGAATCCAAGGAGGCGTTCGACCATGATGCAAAAGACACACTTGAGGGGGTTCAAGCGGATATTGTACTGGTGACATCATTGGAAAATGATGTGTAAGTTGTCTAAATGATGGGTTCTCCTTTTGGATTGAGTAATGAGGTAGTCTAAATAAGCAAGGATGATGCAAGCAAGATCATGAAAACGTAGGTCATGGCCCATTGAAACATAGAACCGATGTTTTTGAGTCCAAAATGCATGACGCGATAAGAAAAGGTACCCCAAGGGGTAGTAAAAGTGGTTTTGTATTGATCTGCTGGATGGATTTGAATTTGATTATAGCTGGAGAACCCATCCATAAAGGATAGTGCTTCATGACTGACATAATCATTGATGGTTTGGTCGATGAATTGGGTTGGGAAGTTGTCTTTGGGACAAGTGTGGTTAAGATCATGAAATTTTGTGCAAAAGTGAATAGTTCCCTATTTTTTGTTAAAAGGGACAGGGTTGGAGACCCATGAAGTGTATGCAATGGGGTAAATGAAACCGACATCACGTAACTTGTCAATTTCAGCTTTGATAGCTGCAGCTTTGTATGGGTGAAGGGGGCGTTGCTTTTGACGAACAGGGGTGATATCTGGCTAGGTGTCGATTCAATGTTCGAATATAGAAGGATCGAGGCCAAGAATCTCCGTATATGACCAGGAAAAAATGTCCCAGTATTCCTGAAAGAGAGATTTATAAGCGACGATCTCGTCAAGGGAGCATGCGGCACCAATGGTGATCTCTTCGATGATTCTTGATTTAATGGAAATGTCAATTTTGAACCATGTTGCCTTCTTCAAAAGCATCAAGGGTAGGGATAGGGTTTTTGATCCAGTCAATATGCCCTGAAGGAATAAAATCCTTGGTTTTGATTGCGCACATGGAGGCTTGGGTAGGAGGGTGAAAGGCTTCTTGTGAAATAAAAACCGCTCGATGATGGAGCACATTCCATGGGAAATTGGGGGTAGTAAGTTCCTCCAGAATATCTTTGTTGCAGTGGAAAGTGTGAGAATATAGGGATCCAAGGAGGTGAAAGGGGGAACTGTCAATGGGTAAGTGTTATTGTCCTCCCGTGGTGAGGATGTAGAAGCGATATCGTGTACAGGGTGTGATGAATCGCTGGACATGAACCACATGTCATGATATTCTAGATGGTACCTCGTTCGCTCGGGTACCGACGATGAAATATAATGAATGTCGGTAATGTGAACCTCTGTGGGGGGTGACTGAGAGGGATTTGGCCGAGACATGTGGCATACGACAGCTAATATTTGGGGAAATTGAGGTAGATATAGGCAACGATGAGTGTAGTGTCCATATTTTGAACATATGGCACAAGGAAATTTGGTTCGAAATCCTTTATTGTGTGTGGTTGAGGACTCCATAGTAGTAGTGGAGGTACTTGGTGGAGGATCAAGGAATGGGGTTGCTTTGGGGAGCTGGATAAGATTGTGTAACTCGGGAAGAGTAGGACATATGTTAGTGGGGTGTCCTTCTCTTTCACATAGTGCACAAGGAGGTTGAGCTCGAGGAAGAAGTGGAGTTGTGGGATCATTCTTATTTCGTTTGCCCCTATTGGTGGTGGTTTTGCTGCTAGGTGGGAGCGAGGGTACTATGGCAGGAGCCTATACTAGGATGTGCATTGGTAATCCCTCTATTTGAGGAGAGAGAGATGGTGTAGGAACCATAGTGGGTGGATGGAGATACCATACAGGGATGGAAAGAACCATGTTTGGAAGGGTGAGAGTAGCAGCTACCTGGAATGCTTGGACTCCAGGTGGAGGGTAGAAAAAGAGAATTTGAG